>UCQR01004342.1:0-11874 GCA_900474235.1 Cecidostiba semifascia
CACACACACACACACACACACACACTTAATATAGTCTTTGTGATAATCGCCGCGTGTGTGTCTCGGAAGCGATTTTTAAACATGTTAATTTCCAGCTTTGACTTTTCTTTTTTATGCGGTCGTCGTCGCGCTGTGTGTTATACTAGTAGCGCGCTGCATATATAATAGCTTTATAAATGCGCGCGCGAGAGGCTTTTTAATCAAGTCGTCGCGTCGGCGGTTTACGACACGCTATACTTATTATTTCAAGGAACACACAGTAGCCCGCGATAAAGCCAGTAGCAGCAGCGGTAAATTAAAATAATTGAAACAAACGAGAGATAGATGCGCTTTAGAGGATCGTCAAATTTATTCTCTCTTATTCGTCTCGCGGAGTAAGTTGTAAACATAACACTAGCTCTTATAACAGCGAAGAAACATATTGCATCCTATACAATAAAATATAGTTTCTAACCATTCATACTCGCATCACATGCGTATAAGTACCGAAGCCGAAGTGATGTTCGTTCGGTCAGTCGTCGGACGTATATACGTCGCTCTGATGCAGAACTGCAGACATATACTCCTCTGGGTTACGCGAGTAGCGCGACATCGGGCTGCTATTATTAAATCTGGGTCGTCAAGAGAGCCGGCATTCTCGGCTAGAGCCGAAAAGCGATTTCGTCACTGATGCTGATGCCGACGAGTGCGAATGCTTAGACACACTAACGCGCTATGGAATATATAGGTACCGGTTCTCGACGCTGCGGGATGATATTATTGTGTTTAAAGTGTGTAGGTTACCGTGTGGTATAGACCTGTATGTAGTTTGTTTATGGAAAGCTCGTCGCTGATGTTTATGTTTTATAACTGCGTGTGATACGGGAATAACACCGAGTCGTGATATGGCTATTCACTTTGCATATATGTCACATCCACATAGCTGAACTCTCGAGTGGTTATGTACTGCAGCGACGATGTGCTTTCTTGCAAGGATAATTAGGCCTCTATATGACTCATCGAATGTTTTTTTTTATCTTAGCTCTTCGCGTATTATTTACTACTTTGCTTTGCATGATCATTAAAAAGCTTACTGCACTTTTCCTCGTACAATTACCGTCAACCTATACAGCCAGCTCGAACGTTTTCCTACTAAGCAATTAACAGACTTTATCAATTGCAGAAGCGACTCAGTACAGCGCACGTGAAGTATATTTTACCACCTGTAGTGTACACTGATGCTCGCACCGTTATAAAGCCTCTCTCCGATATATAAACAGCTCGAGAGAGTCTATCCAATTACAAACAAACAGTCCGTCGTAAATTAAGCCGTAATCAATTACAAACTTTACACCTTATTTAGCCGGCATATTTTTTCTCCTGACTCCGAGTGTATACAAATTTATTATTATTATACACCGTCGGCAGCACAACGTCTTATTTACTCTCTTGCGCGCTGCACAGATCGCAACAGTCGCGCAGAAAAATTGTATTTTTAAAGCGCGCTCTAAAAATGAGAAAAAAATATTTCCAAGCGCTTCTGTATTTTGAAAATAACACGCGGCTCAGAGCGAACTTTCACTCTGCAATAGCGCGTCGCGACGGAGTTCATAAGCCATTTAAGAGGGAATATAGTCGTTCCTTTTTGTCGGCTGCAACGGTGTGTCACCGCGCCGCGCGCTAGTCGATCATCGAAGGTAAGAGCTTATGCGCTAGAGCATAAAGTATGGAAGTTTGGGAGGGGAATAACTATACACGCTACTGTCGATCTCTCGGCGCCGGGCTTTCTTCCTTTTTCTTATTCTGCGAGTTGCTGTATCAGGGAAAAGGAGTTTTTAGTTTATATACCGATCGACATATCACATCGGATAAAGGATCTTTGTATAATGATTGCACATCAGTGTTATACATAGATTTTTATTAGTGTAAGTATTATATTTGTATTATATGAATAAATGACCGACTTTACAACTGAACTGAGGCAGTTCTAGCACAGAACAAGATACACTCGGTGCGTATATTCTGATGCGGGTTATAATGTAAAGCGCCTGTGCGCCACCTATCTTCGCTAGCCAGAGACGAGCCGAAAAGTTCAAGCGGTAGATGAAAGATCAGTCCAAAACTGTTATGTTTTTTACGGCTAATATACTCGGGCGCTAAGACTGCGAATATTTTTCTATCGTGCACTGGCGCTTCCTACTCGCAAATCGACATTCAACGCGCACATAACATATAATACCTATACACAGGAAAATCACCTCAGTAGCGATCGTTCATCATCCCGACTTTTTTTTTCGCTAATATACGGTATAGCGGCTCGAAATCCTTTTTCATCACCGATGCAAAAGTTTTAGAGAAAAAAAAGTGTATATATATATATATAGTTTCCTGGTAGTAATACACATGACGCTTTCTAGAGTATGATTACGAGAGAGGTGATTTGAATCGGCGACAATTAACGTCAATGATTTAACGATGCATCATAGTTTCTAGGCTATATAGAAAAAGCAGTGTATCACGGTAGATCGTTGCACTGCAGCGCGCGAGAGAGTTTACCGTTGCGACAGTGTCTATATAGTATATAGCTCCCGTTCCTTCACTATACTGCGCTGCTGTTGTTGTTGCGGGACTCGTCATCATCTTACGCGCGGCACAGTAGTAGGCTGTCTTATATTTTTCTTTCTATATCCTACTGTCTCTCCTTTCTTGCTCTCTATCTCTTCGTTTTTTCTGTTGGCGAAAGACCACGAGTTGTCTCGTCTATTATCCGGAATATATATATACACGCAAGAGCGAAACGATGATGAATTGCCTGATGTTTTTGTCAGCGGTATGTGTGCAATATACATATATAGATGCGTATTTCGGCGCGACGTTTATTTTCGGGAGATAAAATGCCGCGCGCGGTTTTATATTTGAGTTTTATATGGAGGATTATTAAAACGGCTACTTTTAGCTCGCTCGCCGAGATTCATTCAGTTTTTTTTTCTTTCTCTGATGTCTGAGGCTATATTAAAACTCGCGAAGGCATAGATATTCTGCCAACAACTCACAAATTCGTCGGAATTATAATCACATCGATAATTACTACATTTACGCGACACCTAGGCGTATTCAAATATGACACTGTGGGTAATGTAGAGGATGTCTTAAATTAAAGACGCGAGAAAAGCGGCGCAACGAGATAGCAAAAGAGTATATAGAGCCTATTGCCACATGGTTTTTGGCAGAGCCACGACCCGAGGCGAGCGTATATTATTATGGGCCGCAGTCTAGATTGCTCTACGATGCTCTGCTATGTATAATTTGTCTATGCACGATTTGTTTATCACGGTATCTTTCCATTTGCTCCATCTCACTTTAAAACTCAATATACGAATAACGCAAACAATCGTCTCTCATCAAAGGTATACCGATGATTCAATATCGCAACAACGATCCTCCCAACCTCAATCACTATTCCTCTCTAGTCCGAGAATAAGAAAAAAATCGAGATCAGCACGATGAGATAACACTAGAGAGAGAGAGAGAGAGAGCAGAATGAAAATACCCCCAGTCGTCTCCTTCTTACTGTCGTTGCATATGCATCTCAGCATCGCAGAGTCGTCCGGCCGTGTGCAAGCGACGTCTATTGGCCAAGCTTGCGGCGCTCTCGCATGCAGGAATTTTCAGCGGCTGCTTATTTTTAGAGGGTTGCCCTCTCGCGCCTCGCTCTGTCTTTCTCTCTTTCTCCTTCGTTATTCCGACCGATCGTGGCGACTTGACTCATCGCCGTCTGATGATCGGCCTGTCTCTCTCTCTCTCTTTCGTGTGTGGCTTGTTTGTTTGCCACACACACACACACTGCGGCATTTTCTGGGGCTTGAGTTTTATAACGACGGAGGAAAGCTTATATACGTGACGAGAGTCACACACTCGTCTCTGCAGTCTATAATAACGACGGTGTATAACGTTCTCGCAAGGCTGTATAAAAAAGAAACACATATTAAGCCGCCCACCACGAGCGACTTTATTAAAGAGTAGCACGAGTATATAGCGAGAGATGCGTATAAAAATAGCGCTCTCGATCCTTTTTGCATCAGACTTATATATGTGTAACGCGACACCTTCGGTGCATCAGCCGTAAGTATAGTGTCGTTACATTTTCGCGAGGGATTTTTTTTTTTTTTGTTTATGGTGTGTGAGACGTTTATAAGCTATACACTTATAATTTTAGAATTAGATCGTTCGGCTGTGTTATTACACGACAGCCGCCGCAGCAGCTCGTCACTGTCATATATGAATGTAGCTTCTGCTTCGCTATTGTTATTTGGGTTTTGCCCATTCTCTCTGATATGCCGCCCCATTATGTGCTCCCGTGTGTGTGTGTGCATGTATGTGTGTGATTTATGACTATGTTTTCCCACTCGAGCTGTTTGTTTTTATTACGGTGAATCATCGTATGGGGAACTCGCAATAAAATTATTATATTATTCGAAAAACAACACACGTGCGCCCAGTCTACATTATAATCCTGAAATCGACGAGATCATCATCTACAGAACCGCAATGATAATCGAATCACGGGGCGATCGTCGCCTTTATATCTCTAAAAATAGCCGATCGCCTATTTTTAAAAGCCGAAACAAAGCGCGAATGAATATTCAAATGAAGCCTATATACATCACGAGAGCCCATCTCGTCGGTATTAGCTATATAGTATATATAAGAACCGGCACACAGCAGCAGCTATACTGGCACGTGCGCGTGCACGCGCACCGGCTCGAGATTGCGACAGGTATTATTCCACTTGTCGGTCGCGAGCTATAGCGCAATTTTCTGTGCGCCGCTCACACTTTCCGGGTTACAAACTCAGCTTCCCTCTCTCTCTCTCTCTCTCTCTCTCTCTCTTTTGAAGTAGGAGAAAAAGAATTAGCGCTTCTATACTTGATCGATATATACGACATTTTTCGAATCGTAAATGTCCAATGTATAATACACATCGTACATTTGTTTCTCGATGGAGTATGTGTCCGTGTCCGTATATTATATAGTCGATAACTCGAACGGCGCGACGAGCCTTTTAAAAAGCACTTATCCCGGAGAGCGTTTACGCGACAATAACATACATATAGCTATATAGACACAAGAGCGGACAGTTATGGGCGTCGGCTAGTACATCACACGTATATATATATACGCGTCGTCCTCGAGCGGCCGCGCGCGATTGAATTAGTGGGGACGATTATAATGGATTAATTGCGCGGCGGTCGTTCGTCGAGGTCGTTTTGGGGGGATACGCGCGATGCTCAAAGCGCTGGTGATGTTGCGGGTTTTTTTTTTCTCGTTTAGCTGCTACATGGGGTGCAGGGTGCAGGACGCTGCGCGTTTTTGACGGTATTATATACGAACGAGAGAGCTGCTCTGTCGTTGGTTTTTATGGTATAGCAGGTCACTTTTTTTTTCTATCGTATAGTTGATTTTTCAGAATATAAGCTCTCGTCGAATCGTATACATATGAATAATATTTCAATTTCGCGCGTCGAAATTTACAGTGTACATAAAATATTTATTTTTCGTATCATTCGCAATTTCG
This sequence comes from Cecidostiba semifascia, assembly GCA_900474235.1. Lineage (NCBI taxonomy): Eukaryota > Metazoa > Arthropoda > Insecta > Hymenoptera > Pteromalidae > Cecidostiba > Cecidostiba semifascia. Next base: position 5,555 of record UCQR01004342.1, read on the forward strand.
AGATTGAACGTCAACGTAAATAAAATCATAAAAGACAAAAAATGTATATGGAGCTCTCGCTCGACACTCTCTAGGGCACACACACATACACATACACATACAGCCATAAAATAAACTAATAAAAGTTTCATTATTTTGTACACGACGCGCTCGGTATATATCGGGGCTATAAACAACCATAATGTTTATAGAACTTATGTAAGCTATATAAAAGTCATAGACTGTGTGTCTGTGTGTGCAGTGCACTATCAAAAATATATGGCAAGGTCGAGTTTTCCGAGCGAAAAGTGTATAAGTTTAATGAATCAATCTCGCCGGCGTGTGCATATAATTAAATGAAAAAGAAACCCGATAAGGGAAGGCGCGCGTGCGCGAGCGCGCAAGCTTCGCAAGCTCTTTTTTAGCCATTGTGTTACGAGTGTACGCAGAGTGAGAGAGAGCAAGTCGAGCGTAACGGCATTACGTATCGAGTTTACGTAACACTTTCGTAGGAGAGAGAGAGAGAGAGAGAGAGAATGCCTATGACAAATTAGGATATGGTTCATTAGACATAGTGATAGCGGTGTAATGACTGTGTAAAAAGTCAGTCTCGCTACTCGCATCTCTCGAATCGAAACCGAGAGTTTCGTCTATACTGCTGTGTTATTATGTATTAAAGATAAGAGAAAATTAAAGTGTACATAAAATACCGATCAAATCGAAATTAATTGTACACCAGTTAACTCTATTATTTATTTACGAGCTGTGTAAGAAATTATAACTATCAAAACGTTCGATATAAGTTTCATATAAATCCATCTCCGAGAATTCCTCTTCTGAAATATAACAAGTAGCTCGAGTATACATGTCGACAAAAGTTCCTCCTTCTCGCTTAATATCCATAAATCGTGAAAGCCAATTTCCGACTATAAAACACGCTTCGACCCACATTTCCGAAGGCTGACGATCTCGTGTATATAATACACACACACACACACACATACACGACGACGCATCAGTAGCACACGCACGAGACACTTTCGTTATTATGTCAGCCGCGCGCGCGCGCGCCGTCAAATAATAATCCGCGACGTAATAATTTCAATGTCACTGTCATACGCCTGCGCATTAGCAGTAATGATTCTCTCCTGGCCGATAAGAGAAAACTGTCATGTGTGTGTATGCGTCGTCGAAACGAGACTATTATACTATATAGCTAGTATGTGTGTGTGTGTATGTCGGGAATTCAATAACCGATCGGCCTTGTCGCGGAGAGATCGATCGTTTCTTTTTTTTTTCCTTTTAACTATACCAGCTCGCGCTATTGCTTCTTATCTAACTAGCTGTGCGGTGGATAACGATAGTTGCGTTCGAGTTGTTTCGACGCTGTTTTTTTCTGTTTTTTTTTTGCTCGACTTTCTAAAGGAGGAAGCGACCGTGACGCCGCCGCTATTCGCTGATCTTGGAAAACGAGGCAAAACAGGAAGGTGACGGCGACGAATTGGATTTTCCATGTTTCGAAAATTCAAGGATGACGATGGCGAAATTTCACGCGTGTGCATCAGAGGTTAAAAGTTGAGATGAAATGAAATAAAATAAAATTCAGATTTGAATTTCTTAATCAATTGCCGTCTTATTACAAAAGCATATCAGAAATTACGTTTCGAAACTTGCTCATATACCTCTCGGTTTGCATTCCAAACAAAAAATCTGGCCGAACCGCTCTTCCTTCATTCCTGCGCGCTCGAAGATTCAAATAAAATTTTTCAAGCTAACGCTGAGGTCAACGACTCCGCGAGTTTTATTTATTGTTTTTGCCTCGTCGCTCGCAATATATATATATGCGCTTATATGCTAAAAGTAATTTCACGTTATTTTACAGCGGACTAATAGAAAAGTCTAGCGTGGATAGAACTATTCTATCGATTTGAAGAGTAGATATGTGTAATAAGCAATAGTCTCGGAGAAAATAGCCGAAAAGGTAAATATTCAATTAACACCGCGGGCGAGAATCTTGGCCGCTAAATCCGTCTTGGCCGTAATAGTTTTCAATCCAAAAGACAATGACACATGCTCTATCTCTCTCTCTCTCTCGGTCGCAAAAATGGATCATCGCGCGGACACGCGACGAAACAAACACACACTTTATTTTTAGATCAACAACTCTGCTAGAAAAATTTTTTCCTATTTATTGCGCAAAGCGCATATGCGCGCATGCATCTTCGATCGAAATTGGAACGGACCACTGCACATCCGCGTATGTATATGATGCGGCGTGCTGTATAGCGCTGTTTGTGCATCGCGGCCAGATTCGAAACAAGTCCTTGGCATCGATGTGTATGTGTGTGTTCTGATGCTCGTCTTCCGGCGTTTATCGGGCCGCAACTCGCGGGATTTCCTTGTTTTCGACTTTCGCAAACCGCCGAGGCGCACGTGCTGACATCGGGGAAGTCAAGAGGCGGAGAGGAACAACCGGCGCGGATTGTTTTCTTCGCTTGGCGCTATATAAACAACGCTTTTTGTATATGTCGTATAAACAACGCGGTGTATTGCTCTCGTGGCCTTGAGGACGCGATTTTTTGCCATCAGCATCAGGATGCGAAATTAGAACACACGACGTTTTAAAAAAGTATAAACGAATAATCGTAAAGTCCGCTATATCGCTCAGGCATTTCATACTCGGGCTTATCAAAAAAGGCATTAAAATCGTAACTCTCTTTTCTTCATATAATCCGGCTGCGCTCCATAAATCCTCAGCGCGAGCAAGGTCGCTCGTGCACCGCTGTTATACTTTTCCTCCTGCATATATCCACGTGCGCGCTGCAGTCGCTCGCGAAAAAGACGCGGATTACACGGGCTTCGGTGGGGTAATGAGAAAGTTATTCGATTTCGAGCTGTACTATACAGTGTAGTTTTTTTTTTTCGTCGTAACTGGAATAGATGCATGTTATTCGTATGTATACATATACCAGCGCTTTGTGATGGTATAACAGCGGTGTGCAGGTACTATTTTTAGAAAATTCATACACTGATGCACTCCGGCTGCAGCCGTGTATTGTTTTCAGTCGAAGATGCAGCCATTGTCGGAATTAGTTCGAGCGTTTTTTTATCTCTCCCACTCGTTCGGTGGCTGCTCTCCATTTCTCCTGGAAAAAGCACGACACGCCCCAATTGCCGTAATCCTCATCCTCGGAAATCCGCGTCGAACTGTCTGTGCAGAAATCCGCGCGAATTTTTACACCCTATATATATATTATACTGGTATGTATACCTATACTGTCTTTTGTTTTCTAATAGAACGGCAAAGCTTGATCTCTTAATGCGCTTTTAACGAGTGATGTAAAGCTTCGCGATCGCTTAATCTTGTTTATGAAATTTAATGTGATGTGTGCATGAGTATCTGTGTGCGCAGGCGTGTGTGGACGAAAAGTGGATTATTTCAGCGTGCCACCCGAGATTAAGAGATTTTTGGCGCCACCAGTGTTTTTTTTTTCTCTTTGTTTTCGCGACGCCGTTTTTTCTAGAGCGTTTTTTCTACGAGCAACGCGTCGGGATTTTAATGCAAGCGGAAGAGCCAAATCGCGCGCGATATGTAGGTATATACGTGGCTAATACTTCGTCGTGTTTGCAACGATGTTTACCGGTGAATTATTTATTTTTGGTCGCGCGTCTGTGTACTTTGGGCTCACGCGCGCGAGAGTGTTTAAATTTTCCGCTCGATTGCGGCTTGGTGAGAGCGCGCATGTAACAGGATTGATTTGGGGGAGATACATAGTATATAGGCATTTTTTGTTTTTACACTACATGTAAACGATGTAAAATCGGTAAAAATCAATGACTAAAAACACTTTGTTTCTACGCGGTATTAGTCGCAATAACTCGCGATACTTCGAGATATAGATGCCAACAACGAATTTCACAGCCTCGTCCAAAATCATCTATAGTTCTAAATTCCTCTTACTTACTCCCTCGCCCACAAAATGACGCATCGGGCATAATTTGAGAAAACCGTATTAGCGTTAATATAACAGCTACATATTTTCAAATAGTTTACTAATATTGGGAGTGTCCGAGGGCAGTTATAGCATGAGCAGCCGAACAAGGCAGTTCTGGCATAGCGACACACCTCTATATAATATATTATACACTCGACGCGCTAATTCTAATGCGGGTAACGTATTTCCTATATAGAAAAACTGCCTACGCGCCATCTATATCTTCGCTAGCCAGGGACTATAGTAGCAGAAAGCCGGAAAGTTTGACTGGTGGGGGAAAAGCCAGTCCAAAACTGTTATGTTTTTACGGCTATATACTCAGGCTTGATATGCTTGTATCTATAAACTGAATTCGAAATCAGGTATAATAACCGGCCGATACGAATCGGGCAGAAAAAGCAGGTCAGCCGAGAGGAATATAATATCGGCGCGCATGCAAGCTCGAAAAACGAAAGCTCGCTAGGAAAATACAATCGCCACGATGATGATGATGATGATGATGTGTACATTATCGAGTTTGCGAGAGAGCGAGCACTTGTGTGACCTTTGCGAACATCAGTTTTCGCAATTAGGAAATTAAAATTTGCCCGAGTGGAAGCGATATGGATAACCGCCATCTGTATGTGTGTAGGTCGATGGGGAAATAGTCCGCGGAGATCAAACACGTATATGAGGACGATTTGAATTCGTCGGCGCGTGCATCAGACTCCAATATTATTATTAGCTATTATTATATTAAAAAATCATCTTTATGCATTTAAAATTTCATTAAAAACGCAAACTGTGTAATAAAAAAAAAAGTTTCCTCTACCTAAAAGTCGAGTGCAACGTTTGGCATCGTGCATTATTCCACATCGTACGATCCCGCTGCTACACTATGACGCTCGAGTATATACGCGCGTGCGCGCTCTGCTCTTATAGCGCATCGCGAAACACGGAAACATCGCGCTATAACTGCGCGACGACATCACAAAGCAGCATCAGCAGAGAGAGAGAGAGAGAGAGAGAGGAGGGAGCGAGAGCTCGTAATTGCCTCCGCCGCCGGTTCCATAAGACGATTTTCCGGAGCTCGCGCGCCCGGTGGCCTTGTGCTTATAGCGCGAGAGGTATAGTGCGATGTAGCGGAGAAAAACAGAGAGGATCTTGATGCTTAGCGACGATATATTATTATCATATATAGGCGGTATGCTCTGGTTTTGCGAAGCGAAAACTCTCTTCCTTCGATTATAATGTGACCCGTGTGTGTTACACACACACACACATACACACACACACACACAAAGTCTATACTACTGGTTTTATTATTGGGCTACTATACTGCTGCTGTATACTCGAGAGCAACTACTATGCATTGGTCTTCGTTTATTTTCTTTCTCTCTCGTGGGACGACACGTGCAGTGGGATTTCATTGGCTTTGCGAGTATTTTCTTTTCGAGAATTACACGCTCCGCAATTCCAGGCGTTTGATCGCGTCGGCTAACAGAATACACGATCGCTTCGTCGTTTTGAGAAACGAGAGAGAGGAAAAACGCACGCGCGCGCTGTTTATTATTTAGCTATATACTGGTGTGTATGCACTGCTGTGATTTGTAATTGGAAAATTGCTGCGATACGGTGGAAAAAAAAGAACGTGTATAATCGCGTTTGTGAATGAAAAGTGGAATATGAGAAATTTTCCATTTCCGTATAATTGCGTAATAGCCGACGCGCGGTGTCGCGTCGTCTTCTCGCGCTATGTGAGAACGTTCTGGTTAGGAAATTGTCGTAGCGAAATGAGATATTAGCATTGAGACAGTATAGAGTATATAAAAATTAATTATTTACGTGTATGTGTGTATTATTATTTTTCGCACGTAAATCTTGCTTACGCGCGCGCGCGTATTATCGCGTGAATTAGTCATTTTTTATGGCGCGCCTGAGCGTCGCGAAAAAAACCAACGAGCATCAGCCGAGTTTAGCTTGCGTAATTGCTTTCATAATTATTTATATTCTTCGTACACTTTTGTTGTGAGTTGAATCCAGCGTTTCTTCGTATAAGTTATACTTATTCGAGGAGAATAAAATGAAAATCGATTTAAAATAAATGGCTATACACTGCACACAACGTTCGAAAATAGTTCTCGAAAACGAAAGAATATGTACGTTTGGGCGGTCGAGAGCACACACGTTATATACTCTACTATTTTATTATCCACTCATGCTTCTGTTATGAAATCGCTATATACGCGATATAATTAGCTTATTCCTTCGTGTGCATAATGTCATCGCTGTAACGGTCGACTATATATTCAGCGTGAATTTTCGAAAGAATCCAAACATATACAAAAATCGTATAGTATAGTACAC
>UCQR01004342.1:11894-23778 GCA_900474235.1 Cecidostiba semifascia
GTATAGTACACTACACATCCCGCTTATCATTGACACGAAAACCGTGCGACCTTTTCCACAGCTCGGTTTTCCAAAGCACAACGCGCGACAAAAAGCAAAGGCCACCGGCGCAAAAACCAAAGGATGCACATCAGCCGTCACCCAGAAACCTCCAAAAGCGATCGGTTCGCTAAACTGTGCTCCGGCGGGGCCATTGCGTAAGTAAGCCTAGCGACGAAGGCCTCCATGGTGACCGTGGCCTGCGCGCAGCCGGATAATCCCGTCTCTCTCTCTCTCTCACTTGTATATACGAGAGAAGCGACGAGTTGCGCACATGTGCATAGTTGACCCGTTCTGCGCTGCTGCGATGTGCCTACTTGCTAAAGAGCTATAGGGTTACGCGCGCGCGACGATGTTGCGTCATAGTACGAGCTGCTGTGAGCTGGTAGACACCGATGTCTGCATCAGGAGACGGAGCTGGCGGCTTGCTATATTCGTATATTAGTGCCGGTAGGCTGAGCTGCAGCGTTGCTTTCTGAAAAATCATCAATAGTAGAGTTAGCAGTTGTTGGAAAATTTTGCGAAAGGGATCGTCTTGAGAGCAGGTAGAGCGGAAATTTGGGGTTGATCGAGCGTCGTTGTTTGGTATACCTGATTCAACAGCGTTATACTCCCCCACTCTCCACTTGGATTGGCTAAGGGCCCGCTACGCTGGCGCCACCTAATGGCCAAGCCAACGATCAATAGGCCCACGTCGAACTTTGTCTCTTTCATTCCGTTCCGAGCAGTCAGTCAGCTTACTACAGTACTCGCAGTATAGATTTCAAACTGTCCTATTGAAAAATGAGTGAACAACAACCAGCCAAGTCAGCAGCCGAGAAGCTCGCCGAGAGAATGGCTCGTTTGAAGCAGCTTCACCTGAAGAGGAACGAGTCTCGCACGCAAAACCATCAGGCCGTTGTCGAGGAGGACAAGCGCAACAAGCTGCCCTCGAACTGGGATGCTCGCAAACGCAAAGCCGAGTGGATCATGAACGACGAGAAAGCCAGAGAAGAAGCCAAGGAGAAGGGTATCGACTACGACAGGGCAAAACTCCTGCAGGTCGACGCCATGACGGCCGAAAAACTGTCACGGAAGAAGAAGAAAATCGTGGCCAACAATGGCTTCGGTGACTTCGAGCAAGCCACGGTGAAACAGTACAACAGCCTCGTCAAGAACATCAAGCCCAACATGGACGCTTACGAGGAAGCCAAGCAGAAAATGGGACCCGAAGCTTTCTACGGTGACAGAAACGCCATCTTGCATGGACTGCACAAGGACAAGAAGGAGGCGATCGACAAGATGGTTCAGGATCTGCAGAAACAAACTGAAAAGCGGGCTAAATTCAGCAGGAGAAGGACGCACAACGCCGACGCTGACATTGACTTCATCAACGACAAGAACGCCAAGTTCAATAAGAAATTGGAAAGATTCTACGGTGAGCATACCCTTGAGATCAAGCAGAATCTCGAGCGCGGTACTGCTCTGTAAGCATATTGCTGTGCTATATACTATTGTCTTCTTTTTTGTAATTTCTCATACATTTTTCTCTCATGAGCTGAGTATACAATAAAGAGCATCCACAGATAACAGCTATCTTTTCATCCAATCGACTAATACACCCTACTCACATAAAATCGCATTAATATTAATTTATAACTCCCGGCGATAAATATCTATTACGCATAACTCATGTTCACGAGCATCATCATCAGCTATACTCTCTTATCGCGCGAATAATAAGGAGAAAAGAAAAATCCAGATCTCGAGCAACAATAACAAATAAGTAACGCGTTTCCTCTATATACTCATTTCAATTCCCAGAGCTAATCTACTCTATACCACACCACAGTCTTATCTCTCCGCGCTTAGATCTCAATCTATCATCAGCCGTCATTTTATCGAACTCGTTACGATCGCGGCGATGAAGCTGCTCTGGAAACGAAGAATAAAAAAAGCCATACGATCTACATATAATGCGGGCGAATCAGCAGGCGTCTCACGAAACAATGTCAAAGCCAGTCGCGTTGTCTGTATATTATACAGATGTATCGCTCGCCAGAATTTCGAACACCAGCAGAAGCAGCAGTATATAGCAGCTCGATTATGTCCGTAGCTTGTGTTTACGAAGGCTAATTGCTGATTAAGCCGCGGCGATGCGTGTGGGAACACGGCGTGTGCGGCGGCGCTTTCGTTTACGAGCAGTTATAAACACAGTCTCTGCTATACTGCTCCTACTGAGCTGTGATGTAAATTGGTAACGGCTATTGATGGCGACGTGATGTGATGCAACGAAAATTAAATTAATACGTGTATGTATACCATGAAAGAGTGTTGTAACGCCGTTCACAATGGAGAGAGAGAAATAAGAGAGTTATATTACATATACTATATGTGAAGCAGAAAAGCTTGGAATCATTAAATCCCAGGTCTGCACTACTAGCTTCTATACTCCCGCGCGGTATAATCGAATTCACAGAATATTCCAACCCTCGGAATCCTTCACATTGTTCTCGTTCACCAGCCCATCATCATCAGCCAGCCGCGGGCTGCACACATTCTCGATAAATAAAGCCAGTAGCAGCAGCCTCCGGCTATGCAATTGAGCGGAATCAGGCCTAAGCTCGACTGACCCGTCGCCGGTGTGCACTATACTATAACTACTAGAACCGGATCCTTCCGGAATATTCTCCCGTCAGACTTTAGGCGGCCCTGGATTATACAGCCTCGAAAACAGGAACAGAACGATTATACCCGTGAGTCGAGTAATGTACGAATGAATGAATGGACGGGATGAATGAAAATCGAGGCAGATCCGGAAAAACGCTCGGATGCGGATTTCCTTCGTCCGTGTGAAGATTTGAGCGCATTTATTATTGGGAGAATCGTTGCGTAAGGAGATATTATAAAGTTGCCGTGACATTTTCCTATAACTGACCTCGTTCAGCTATAATTATATACGTATTGCGCGAGTTAGTTCGAGAAGCTCGCGATGATGATGGTTACCGCGTAAATCTAGATTTGTTTTTCTGATGCTATCCTCTGTAAAAGTATTGAGAAACGTTCTTTTTTAATGGGTACATTAGAATCGTCGTACATTGATAATTACGTCTTCTTTAGAGCAGAAATGAAGAGTAAAATGGCAGTCGTAAAAAGTGAACTCGATATTTCTATTGTACGCGAGGATTTTACTATATACGCAGCAAAAAAGAAAAAAAGTCATTTGCAAACTCATTCTTGCAAATTGCGTGTACGATCATTAAAACGTAAAAAAGCTAAAAAAAAAAAAAGAAAAATCTCGCGGCCGATCGACAATAATGCAAACTCGAAAAGTAAAAATTTCTAAAGAGCTTCCCTTTTGCACACTTTCATCAGTGTACATATGAACGGCTCATTAACATCCATGAGCAAACATCTTTCCTCTCTCGGTTTTTTCGTATACGTATACTACGCTATATAATTGACGGATGAATCGTCCAGTTTTCCGTGCACCACGTGCCTCGCGCCGGAGAACATATCTTCGGCATATAGTCTCGATTACGTCCCTTGCCGATTCTTGCGCAACGCGCGTATGTATACGATTTCCGCCTCTGCGGTTCGCCCGAGTAGTACATTGATGTTCGCTTGTGATACAGCCGCACACGTTACGCAACCGCGATGCAAAACGTAGAAGTGTATCGAGCAAGGCGCACGATTGTTCGCCTGCTGATATGTGCAGCGATCGCATTCGTGCGATATACGCGTTATATACAAAAAAATGCGCGTGTGTGTTTTTGATAAGTATTTTACTTTTGATCCGATTATTCTCTACTGCGTATATATAGGCGGTATATGTATATATGATATTATATTGAGCATTACGGGGAGAGTAATTATATACTTGGAGCTGAAAATCGCATTAGCCGAAAGTTGCAGCAACTCGTCGGCAGATGTGTATCAAAGTTTAATAATTATATTTGAGGAGAAAATTAACCTGTACGGTTCAGCTTGGTGTGAAAATTACTCGTCGACATTTCTGGAGCCTGCTATTTTTGGTTAATGAAATTTTCGTAACTGGGTCGTCAGCTCTGCCCGGGGACGATTCGATCCTGAATAATGACGGAAAAAAAGGGATTCTTTCGTATAAATAAGAGCTATATTAACATACGCAAATGCGATTTATCGGTTCGTGGAATTATCTCGTTAACGAGGGTTTCAAAGAAAATTAAAAAAAAAAAAAAAAGCGACACGGTATTTAAATATACGCCGCGATTCGACACTAATGAATTTGAATCATTAAAAGTTCGCGATATATTCTAATTAAATTTTCCGAATACCTACATTATAGCGAAAAAAGAATCTTCTATACCGCTCATCATCTCGCTGCGCAATCTTTCCATATAAAAAATCCTCTTTAAACGCGTAAAGAATCCATCCATCCATCCGGATCCTGCTGAATTAAACAACGTTTCATCGAGTTCCACTCTGCATCCGTACACCCACGCACACGATTCAAAAAAAAAAAAAGAAGAAAAAAATGTACACGTGTGCCGGAAAAAAAGAGGCGGCGGCAGCATTTTCTATGGGCCGAGGCAACGAGCTATTCAGCCGCTACTCGCAACTTTTCATACGCTCCAATGGCATTCGCTCTCTCGGCATATATATAGCGACGAGTTATATACGCGGCTCACGGTAAACAATTACGCGTAATTGCGCTCCCATTCCGTACTGCCGCTTCTCCGCTTCGTAACACTGCTGTTGCTGCGCGATACTCTCTTTCTTCTTCTGCTGCTGCTGCAGCAGCTTCGTGTGTCTATCTCGTATATATTTTTTTGATATACATATGTATACGCGGGAAAAAATGCTGATAAGAGTCGTCGGCGCCATGGCTTATCGCAGAGGGCTGATGATGAAAAAAGTCGTAGGTCGATTGTGTGAATGGGATGGATGATACAGGGAAAAATTGAAATATATATGTGCGCCGGGAGAGGAGGAATTGGAGCAATGTCAAATTTTTACCGCGAGTGATATGACGAGTTTGCTTTGTGCGGGGCTTTATTTCGGTGAACTGCCGAGTGATAAAGATCGAGAGATAATGAGGATGATAGCGCACACGGGGAATTCATCAGCGATAACGTGATCAGCGTTCAACGCGCCTGTATATACTTCTTGGTTTCTTTTGTCGTCGTTTGCGGAGGAAAATTGTTTGAATTAATGCAGCGCTCCGATGATTGAGCTTTAATTATATTTTTCAGAGCCGCGTATATTGCATCGATAACCATATATATGTGCCTGTAACATTGAATTATTTTATGACTTTCAAAAAGATAAAAAAGAAAAACATTAAATTTTGTGTATACATTCCCGTTTTTTAATCACTCTTTGTTACACACTTGTGCCGAAAACGTCAAAAATTCTGATTCGCGAATTGCAAATTCGGCCTGCGCACCGTCGAGGACGAAACGTCAGATTATTTTATAAATGAGTTTGACGTGGCGTATGTGACTGATAACGCGCGTAATGCAGTCATTCGTCAAAGTTTCCAATATAACAATGACACTTTTTCGTCGCAGACCGAACATTTTTTTGCTCACCTCGATCTGCACTCGATGATAAAATCGGTATTTTTTTTTATTGAAAATATTATATACATCGATAATTCTTTAGTGCTCTGTATAAATAAAATATTACATATACCAGAGAAACAGCAGAAAATTTTCAAATAATTTCCGAAAAACTAAAACCCCTGTTCCTCTAAAATTCACAAGCAATCAACAGAAACGGTCCGACGCATCCGTCGGAGGTAAAAATTAAAACCCCCTATCCTCGAAACGAAACAAAAAATGCAATCATCGCTTCAAACGTGTTCATACCAGGCGCAAAAATCATCGATGGTCCCCCGCACATTTGCTATACTAGTATATATGTTTGCTGATACGAGACTGTTTGATATTTATATGCAACGGACACCTATTTCGAATTTCATCGGCTGCAGAGTCTCGTCGTTAACGAGGGAGAGAGACGTATATGTACATGATGGTCCGATCAAATATTTGTCGAACGTATCAAACGTACGTATCCCGGCTCCTTTTCCACACGCAAATATGTAAATCGAATCGACGTTAGAATATTATGCAGTTTTACATATAATGCAGATATTAAGTTCAACGTCTCAACCGCAAAAAGAAAAATCTGTTACTCCAGTCCCAATAAAAAAAAAAAAACACCTCACGCACCAGCGGTGACCGAGAAAAAAAGCGACTCGGCTCCATTTTCCGTTTCCTTATATCTCGTGTATGCATGTTAACACACTATACAAATCGGGCCCGAAAAAGCTCGTGTTTTTATCGGCTGCCTTTGGTCTCCGCACACATATATATACATGTATATATTCCAACTTTAACGACGTGTCTAGCTGCGCGCAGCTATACACACATTCGATACGCTGCCGAGTACTGCACTGTGTGTGTGTATATACACCTCGAAGGCCGCTCGCGCACACGGCAGTAGACTTTTTTTAGCATCTCGCGCCCGACTTTGCAAACTTTGTTTATTGTCGCCGCTGCAGCGAACGTTTTCTCTTGCGCTGGTTATTGCGTTGATTAAAAATGTATATATATATATATTATAATACTTATAAAGCGATTTTGTTGCCGCAGTAAAATTCTCTCTCGAGCTGTGTATTTGGTTATAAATATTATCAGACACTTTATTTAATTGAATAATATTTTTATCTATACCTCCGCCGTTACATGCGCACTCGACGCGCGTATACACAATGAATATAAATCTCGCTAGTTACATATACAACATACTATACACTGCTGCAGTGTTTCCCAAGCGCTCGAGTCGTATTTTTTATTCCCTATATATGCACCTGCGTAAGCCGGCGCACCGAAATCGCGCTAATAAAATCTTAACGAGCTCCCTTATCAATCCACCTATACTCTAACCGCCCGCAACTCTCCGTATATAGATATATATACACACATATACCGACGGCGACGCTCGTACGTCGCGGCGCTGCATACATACTGCATAAGCGTTCGCAGATAGAGAGAGAGAGAGAGAGAGAGAGAGAGAGAGCGAACGAGCGGCGGCTCGAACTTGACCGGAAAACCTCGGCCGGCGTCGCTATATACTACATCGAGGTAATCGATCTCGTTGAGCTGCTTTTCCACGACGACGTATATATATATATATAAAGCTTGCGCGCGTGTATGTGTGTATACACCTTTCCACTTTTGACGCGCGCTCGCGATAAATCACTCGCGTTGCGGCGTTTATATTGTCGGATGAGGTGTTGCTTTATTCACGACGTCACACTCGGTGATGAGAGATTCGCGAGATGATTATTTCGGGGTAGATAATATTCGTCGTCCTCTGGCTATATACTGTTGTTGGCTTAAAAATACGGGGTACATATACACGTGTGTAGAGCTCGAGTATATATACATCGATCGCAATTAAATTTAACCGCCGCGCGTGTATTTTCGTCGTTATATACTCGTTTTTTCTTTTATACAGCGGTATCTGTGCACTGCACACGATGATTTTCGATGATTTTATTTTGCAGCCGGGTGTGTTATATATATATGTGCGCGTTCACCTGTGCAAACTGACGTTTTTTTTTCCCTACAGCAATATCACATTATCCGCGCCGGGTAATTCGGAATCTACACTAAACATTGGGGCGTTGTTATCGTTTTTTTTTTCTAGAGAAAAGTTACAATTACCTCACGAAATATATACTAATATGTATACAGATAACCACATCCGGCTCTTGGAACACAGCATAAAGTATATATGTATTATATCTGCGCGAGAGATCGTCGATAATATAGAGAAGCGCGCGTGTTTTAATAATATTTATACAAATACGTGTAATCTAAACTGATTTCCGCCGTCAAATCGTCAAACATATAAGCGAGAGAGAGCAACGGAATATTTCACTTGTGCTACTGTGTTATTACATTACATAAAACTGTCAATATAATATCGTACATGTGTGATGCATGTGTGTGTGTGTGTGATAGTATATCGTCGTGCGCGTGCGCTTTAATGGTGTATTTCGCGAGAGCGCATTATCTTATCCGCGTGTATAACAACAGCGCACGGCTATATATACAAAATGACATTTTATTTTTCCGCATAGGTTCTCGGCTGCAATTACGTAATGACAATTCGCCTTGTTCTCTCTCTCTCTTTCTCGCGAATATTAGAGACGCACTTGCTGCGCAGAGAGCATAATGCTGCAGAGTCGTAAAAAAAAACGAATTATACGACTGTTACGATTATATCCTTCCATTCGCTCGTAAATAAATCTTTTGTAAACATTCATAATATACGCGCCTATACAACCAGGAAGAATTCTAAATCCCGGTTTCTTTTATCCCGCGGCGTATTATATCTGCGCGTTTCCGTAAATTATAGAATGGACTACGCCTTGCTCGCAGTATAGTGTGATACGTATATACCGTCACAAACGGAAAGATCTTTTTGCGCGTATTGTTCTCTCGGCAAAAAAGCCTCGTTTTTTTTTTTTCGTTCTCGTCAGAACGGAAAAAACGCTGCAACACACCGAGGACGCGGGCATTTTTTCTCTCTCATATAAGCGATTGGAAATCGTCTCGTCGACGAGTTCAAGAACATCCATCATTATCGAGCATCGGTGAAGAGAGAGCTTATCGATTTGCCAA
Organism: Cecidostiba semifascia; assembly: GCA_900474235.1. Taxonomy (NCBI): domain Eukaryota; kingdom Metazoa; phylum Arthropoda; class Insecta; order Hymenoptera; family Pteromalidae; genus Cecidostiba; species Cecidostiba semifascia. Next base: position 20,591 of record UCQR01004342.1, read on the forward strand.
AAGTTTCGCACTCGATTTATAAGTCTACTCGTCGCTTATCTCTTTTATACATAGCGAGTGTGTGTATACACACATTCGTCTGCGTTTTATATGCGCGATCATGTGCGAGACACATGCCACTATACTCGCGCGCGAATGTAAATAGCCGTGAAATCGCGAGTAATCACGCCATCGCATACTAATAATCCTTTCAAAAACACACACACACACACACACACATAACCTTCCAGAAATCATCCCTCGCAACCCAGATCTCTCTCTCTCTCTCTCAAAAAAAAAATCCCGTAACTATGTCAGCGCAGCATCGCGTCTTATCGCGCTGGCTGCACATCGCGAGTATATAGAAGAAGAAGAAGAAAAAAAAGAAGCGGTTCTCCCCGTCCTTGCGTCCCTCCTCCACTTCTCCACCCAGGGTTGCCCCTCCTGCGCTCGCTCTCCCACCAGCGCATGACAGTGTGCATCAGTATAGCCGAGGTAGTAGGGAATTCCCCTCCGACGGCCGGGCTTGAAGAGTTATAGCGGTGTGCGAGCGCGAGCAATTCTCTCTCTCTCTCTCTCCTCTCGCGCCGGTCTACGCCCCACTCGTCGTGCAGCACAGCGAGTTAAGTCCACCACATGACACCCCGCGTTTCAGTCTCGCAGCGGCACTCGCGAGCGACGGATCGCGCGACTGTGGGTTCGTTTTTTTCATAAACAACACACGAGAGAGAGATAGAGCGAGAGTTTCGGTGTGAGTTCTGCACTGCACACATTCGCTATAGTGAATCAATCTTTTCAGTATAGTATTGAGAAAGAGAGAGAGAGAGAGAGAGATAAATACAGAAGAAAGAGAGAAGTGGAGGGAGAGTGAGAATATTAGTAGGGAGGAGGAAGTGCGAGGAAAGAAGCAGAGGAGACTTGAGGACACTTTTTACCTTTGAGTTTAGTACCGATTTACGCACCTTTCAGTTCGACGAGCCGCTGCTCTTCTCTCCGCTGTATATACAAGTACAATACGTATACAGAAGATCGGTGTGCGCTATAATACTACTGCTGTGCATAATAAACAAAGTCTCGATCATCGTGCGCATCAGCAGTCTCATCGTCGTCAAGAAAAAGAAAAAAGGATCCAACCCTGTATTATTAGCATCGCCTCTCTGTTTTTTACTTTTATAAATACATAACCGTCCGTGTCTTCTCTCTCTCTCTTCGTGACGTTTTCACGACTATTATAACGTTCATACACACACACACACACACATACATCAGACACACGGACAGACATACGCGTTAATTATTCTTTTCTATAATAGTAATAATATTACATATAAACGACAAAGGCATATGCATACATACATAGTTCCTGCAGTGAGTTCTAACGAGTTTGTAATATATCGATCCAGAGAAGACAACGCGAGTGAGTCTACATCAGTACCTAAAAATTCGAAAGAAGAAAAATCGCAGTGACAGCAGCAGCAACAGCCAAGAAGAAGAAGAAGAATAATCCAATAGCGCGCACGTCCTTGCGCCGTCATTGCCTACATTATAACTGTGTGCCACTATACCGCCACGTGAGAACCACTGGACTGTCCGGGGGAATAATATAATAATAAAGTGTGTGTGTGCAGCAGCAGCAGCAGCAGCAGTAGATTCTGCAGTGACTATACTCTCGGACGACGTCTCCCGCTTGGACAGAGCGCACAGAGAGCAGCTGCTAACGAGCGGCACCGACGAGTTGACACGTGAGTACAGCGGAGGCAGACGTACTATATGCTTCTTCTATTCTGCGCCGGCTTCTTTTTCTCGACGCGACTTTTTTCAGACTATACTTGTATATGTGTGTATAAGAGAGTGAGAGAGAGAGAGAGTGAGACTGAGCGCGGTGCGATGGCTATTTTCGGAGCGGGCCGGGCTCTAAGTGCTCCGAAAATGTCATTTCCTGGATCGAAAATAATCTCTCACTCTCTTTCTCGCTGCTGCTGGGATGCAGATGAGAGAGCTGCGTTTTTATTTTGTTACTTCGAGAACCGAGATCGATCTCTCTAGAAGCGATAACGATTTGTTTGTCCGAGTATGTGCGCGGGGGTATTTTTCATGACAACAACATTCCTCGTATGCAGGCTCGATTGTGCTATTATTTCAGCTTCGAATTTGCAATGAAAGATCGTTGACTCCGGTATTATAATAAACGCGAATAAAACATAATAATTTTTCAAGCCCGCGTGAACTTTTTTTTCTCGGCTTATTATCTGCGTCTCTCGTTATCTCGCGCGGGTTACGTGTATGTATATATACACACACACAGACGCGCGTGTGTATATATACAATTTGAATGCGCTCTCCCCACACATTTATGAGCGGCCGAAACTATTTTCACCTTGAGATTTCCCGATCCGTGTCCGCGCCTGAATTTATAACAAAGCCTCTGCTGCTTCCACATTTATAATATACGAGTATATATATATTATATACGCCAACAGAGGCTATTTCGAGAGCTGCGTGAACTTTGCTCGGAAATATTCGAGAGTATATCGATCACGTTGTATATACTTACTCCTAAAACGCGCACCTTTTCAAGAAACGTGTGCGCGATTCGAAAATTTCGTAACAGCTTTATATCTGGCATCGTTTTTCTCGTCTTGGGAATTCACGCGCGCGAGAGCGGTATAATTACAATATAAAAAGCCGATAAAGCAAGCGCAAGGTTACGTGGCTTGTGACTCGTGTGCGCGGTGGAAAAGTCGTTGAGTAAACATGTATAGAGATCTGTATCGCTCATTCATGTCTTTCGTGGGTGGTATTTGTACATTAGAACGACAAGCTCCTTTCCGTATAACGTTTAAAAAGAAGATATGATAATGGCGATAGATTCGGTATACCTATAGTGATGATGATAAACTCGTACGTATATCGATCCTCTCGTTATGACAACGCCGTGGGCTGCTGATGCTGCTGCTGCAGTGTCGCGAGGAATAATAAACGGGTGTATAATGGATTGTGTCGCTAATTAGTGACTGTCAGAGACAGAGCCCGACTGTCTTTTGCAAACGGCGATTGTTCTTTTCGCGTATATAATTGCGGATGCGTGCGCGCCTCTCTCGTATATTTTATATTCGCGCCCCATATATCAGCGTATAAATACCGCTTTTTTTATTCTCATACTCGCAAACAACGCGTTTTTTTTTTCTTCTTTTTCATCGTATGGAAAG
>UCQR01004347.1:0-10022 GCA_900474235.1 Cecidostiba semifascia
CTCATGCTATAACTGCTCTTGGCTGTATATTTTTTTTATAATAATTGAATTGCGTAATTGATTTCGAATTGAAAAGTTTATAAGTGATTTTGAATACAATACCTATTTTTCAAATTTTGTTTTCACAGTCATATTTGAAAACTAATATACCTAATAGAGAACTAATCTTTTGCATCACGCATACTTCTTCTGTGATTGTGAAAGAATATTTGAAGTTCAATCTATACCTCAAGTGATGCACCCTTTAACTTTGTTTCCGACACTTGTGAGTATTATGCTATACGGCTAAAATGTTATCATAGGAGTCGGAGTCAATGTCAAAGATACATCACTCGAGGTGAATCCAAGTTCAAATATTCTTTCATTACTTCTTTCATTATAACATGATCGTTTTCTACCATGACAAGCAGCGCACAGTCAGCAAAAAGCTGAAACTTCGAATTTAAGTCAAAGCACACAATACCCGCAAGACAATTCCCATGTTAACGGTAGTGAAGTTGGCAAGAGAGCCGTAACTTTCAAAACCACTATATTCAACCGGCTAAAAATATATCCATATGTATACATTATACACCGCGCACGAGTCGCCGCGCTTGTGTGTCGCGAAGAGGCGCGCATATTTTCTAAGCGCGCTTCCTCGAAAGGTCAAATCCTCCTACACCTCCAAAAGGGAAGAGGGGGAGGACTAAGTGGAGCATCGTGTATATTATACATTATGAATATGCAATGCGCGCGCATACGTGACGACGATTGCGCTCCGCGAAAGTCGCCTAGCCGCTTTTTCGGTCTTTAATGTTATGCCGCACGTGTATGTATGTATATATACTATATACATCCATGGGCGATGCCGCAACGACGACTATATGTATATGCATGCGCCTCTATCTTCTGGGTAAAAATGCTCGCTTAGAATTTTTCGTCCGCCGCGAGCGCGAGGCATTTCTCAAAAGCCATCGACGAGTTTGTGTCTGTGCGCGCGGCTGCGGAGCGAATATATACCCGACGGCTTTTGTGAGCGCGTGGCGACGACGACTTATTGTAATTTATAATTTTTACCCGCAGTCGTTTAACTTATTTACTTATGCAAATCATTGCAGCTGAATTTACACCGGGACTATGAATATTCCGCTGATGCCTATATGGAGCTTATGTGTGCCGTGACTGGACACAGTGTAGTATACACGTATGGTATATATTGTTAACAAGAGTTTTGTTTTGAAATCTTGTCAGCTCCGACGAGAGTTTGGATAATAATGCATTTTTACAGGCAAATCGCGGCTAAAGTGTCGCGCATTAGCATCGTGATGACGCTTGGCGTTATAAATATACAAATAAGCTTTCGAGAGTAGTATATTATACGTTTTTATCCTCGTTTTTGAAAAAAACATTTTATTTAATTACTATGTACAAGTTGACACATCGATCATCAATATATAATTGCATTATAAAAGCTAGTTATTACGCGCCACAGACATGTGTATACAACCACGACGATGATATGGCGTCGTTACCTATTTTCATGCAAAATACAATATTGTACACTTCGACGCATCGACGCTGATTAATTAGCTATTGAAACTTCAAGATGATTTTGCTTCTTTCGCTGAGAAAAAAACCTAATTAGTATATTTCAACACTCGGCATTCTTTGCAAAAACCAATAAAAAATTCAATTCCATTCAAGAAAAATCTTAATAGATATAAAAAGAGAAGACAACTCATTATATTTCCAAAGTCAAAACAAACTTTCACTCGAAAACCCTATAGGTATATAATCCGACAGCAGTATTACCATACACTTCCTCAACCGCTCACACACACACACACACACCAACATCAATTGCAAATCACGCAGCTCGAGCGCGTAAGGCGTATATTTTCATACATAAGCACGCACGCATATACGAAGGTGGGGCATCAGACGCATATAGCCCGGCGTGGGTGACAATTCGATCCACCTACGTTCGTGATTATTGCTATAGCCCCACGCGAGGCGATGTAGCAATTGTCGCTTGTCGCGCAAAAAAATCGCATTGTGTGCTACGAGCAAGATCGTTTTTCTAATTGCCGAGCCGAGCAGAGAAAGCGCTGATAATCGCACGATGTGATGAGATTTTTTTTCCAGAGTCGGCTTGTATGCTCTTTGATCGAGAGACTAGAGTAGTGTCATTGGGATCTGTGAGCGAATTCGAGCTGGTTTTATACGCGCGAGGATATGTGAGTCATCGTCGAGTATCATCAGATTTATGTCGATATATCGCTCGGTGTATCGAGGGATATCGTTGATTTTTTTTCTTGTAAAAGATCCGAAGTCTTGGTGCGTTGGCGTGTCCTCTTGTTTCGTGCATGAGGTGCGATAGGCCGCGATGGACGAAACATCGATTATTTGCCTGCTTCGAACGATGAACAATGCATCAGAAAAGGATTTCTTTATTTTCTGCTTTATGTGCCTGCATGCGGTGTATGTATATTGTATATCTAATTTACTTGATTCAATCTGCTGTGCTGAACTTTTATTCTACACAACTCACCGAAACATGATTAATTTCGTTCGATTAAATACGATATGAAGTTACTTTTCTCACGAAATCACAAAAAAGAAGAATCATATAGCTGATGCTCATGAGAGAATTAAATTGTTCAGTCTATATATTTCTTTAAATTTACGATCGCGCTCGTGTTTTCGATATTGTGCCAATCAATCAGCACGATAATCCTTGTAATTTAATTACGCCCATAAAAATCTATATGCTCAACATCTTCATATACGAATTATCTCTTCGGGAAATTAGTATATACAACTTACTTTACTCCAGAATAAATGCGAAGCATTCCGGTGTATCATCCATCGAACTTGTATCTCATCAATCGCGCAAATCGTGAGAAGATCGCCTTAAAGCCAAGATCTATTTTCTCCTGTTTATAGCAATTAATTTTTCTGCTATCCTGCCATTAAATTCATAGCGTACAAAACCTCTCGCTTCCTAATCCATTTTTACTTATCCCATTAGAGCTTTGAAACCAGCGCTCGCGCGCGCGAGTATAAAAGGCATCAAAGCGCGCCTCGCGCAGAAATATAGAATCTGCTCCTATCAATTTTGCGTAAAAAGCTCGGAAGCCGGCGTAATGCCAGCTACAAATGAACACTGCGCCGTCCTCTTTCAATTAAAAAAGCCCGAACCTTTTACGATTTTCCCGGTACCAGCCCACTGTATATATGGAAGATCGTCGTTATACCACTGCACATAATAACTCAACTTCTTGCCTTCGCCTATCTCTCTCTCTCTCTCTCACTCTTGGTCTGGCCCCATATACAGTCGCGTTTCTCAATTATAAAGCGATTCGCCTGTCATTAGACCGAGAAAATCGCCTCGGAAACCTCTTGAAGCATCAGCTGCTGCTGCAACAGCAGTAGCAACGGCAGCAGCAGCAGCTCTACTCAACAGCAGCGGATCCCGTCCAATGCAAAAAGTCGCTTATATACTGCGCCATTAAGTGTCTACACGATCGGCAGCAATCGTATACCGACGGCTGGCTTATAGTAGTATAGCCTCTCCTCTCCCGACGAGTTTCATTAAGTTTTCGTGTACGTATTACGCGCCGGTGACGTATGTTGCCGGACCGATATTTACTGCTCTCGAAGAGCTGCCTCCGTCTCTCTCTCTCTCTCTCTCTCTCTCTCTCTCTCTCTCTCTCTCTCTCTCTCTCTCTGTGGATATAGTCTCTCTCTCTCCCTCTGCCTACCTATGTTTATGTATATATATAGAGCCTACGTGCGCATCGAATCGGCTTTCGGTTATCTAAATTGCATCGGAATCGATGTCGGTGCTCGCTCGCTCGCGCTAGGTGCCCACGTTTCCACGCGCGCCATCATAAACCAACACCTGTTGATATCCTCTCTCGCTCGCGCGACTAGGTTGTATGGCCTTTTCTCTCTGTGCGGAGAAGAGAAAGAGAGAGAGAGAGAGAGAAAGAGAGGAAACGAAGTGCGAGCATCGATGTGCACGACTTGACTCACACTCCTCGCAGTGAGATTGCGAGGAGGTTTCTCACTGCAACGAGAGAGAGAGAGAGAGAGCCTTTTGTTTTTCTCCGAGATAGCTGCTCCGATGCGTTGGAGTTTCTTATTGTACTTTATGGCCGCATACGCGAATATTTTAAATTCGCGTTTTATTTATTTTAAAGGGAAATCGCGGCTTTTTCTTCGTGGCGTTCGTTCTTGATATCCTGTACGAAAATAGACTGAATAATTACTTTAATTGAGTCGTTGTTGAATTGGATATTGATTTATTGATTTGGATAATCGCTTTTGGCCGGTAAAGTAGTTTTGCTCTATACTTTTTCTTTTCCCTCGCTAGGGAGCAGCAGTATATGAAACATCCCTTTATGTATAGGATATAGGTGACCCCTCTGATGAGGAAGAATACCAGGCGCGCAGATGTTTTTGATCCGGCGTCTGGTGTATTGTGCAGATTTCAAAGTTGAAAGGTCGGCTAAACCGGTGTTAGTATATAGAGGGTAAATAGGTGTATACCTTGCTCCCTATGCGACTGCAGTTGTCTACTTTATTAGCAGTCCACATTTTTATAGCTAAACGGAAAAAAAAACAGTCGCCCTGACGATGTACGAGGATGCGAAATCTGTCGTAGTAGCACTAAGCTCGACTCGCATTTTACTACTTATAGTATTCTCTCGAACCTCATGAATTCGCAAATTACATAATAACAAATGAATTACGTCTTGTCCTCTAAATCGCGTACTACGACGCAGCAACAGCAGCAGCAGCCCATCTGTTTGCCAATTTGTCAATTCCACCTTTCGCCTTGCATGCGCAGCGATATGCGCTATGCCGGACTTACAGTAAACGACGCCTGCGTTTAAATATAAGAAATTCCTCGAACGTGTATACACATGCATATACACGCACACATAACTCAATGGCGCGCGCGAATATTACAAAGCAAACGCGTCGGCGGAGCTGCGCGGAATATTTCAGCATCTCATTAGCAACGAGGCTCTAATTACTCAGCGCGAGCTGTTTGTCCCTTGTATATTCGTCGTCGTAGTCGTCTCGCTTGTATATTTTTGCGAGCTTTACGCACCGCAGTTCATTCAAGTCCAGCGAGGCGTGTCATTGATTAGTCGGAAGTTGCCGCGGCACTAAAAACACCGTCGAGTGTGTTTTAGCTGTATATACATACATTTTGCGCGTTTCATTCATGAGACCCGCGAGCCGTAGCGTTGAATAGACAGTTAGGATTTTTTTCCGAGGGAGACTGCGTGTCTGCATGGGCTGCTAAAGTCGATGATTTTTAACACCACAGTCTCGCTTGGCGCTTTGTAGAAAGTTGCAAACTATTCGGCGCTTACTTTACGAGCTATTGTCGCAGACTGCTGTGGCTATGATGGTAATAGAGCTTAACGGTTTTGTGTTGCATTTCTGGGTAATTTTTTGATTTTTCAAAAATGCGAATTTCATTGAATTCCACATAGTTGAAATTTACATTTCCTATATACACGAATCAATGAGTAAAAATCTTAAAAATCATCAAGCACTATAGCTTTTTCCCTAATATACAAGCAATACAGCCGCACCGCATGGTGTATACATACAGGTGTACATGACCGCTCTCGCCTCGCGGCCGGCGGTGTAAGTAGCAGAAAACGGCTGCGGGAAAAGCGATTATTTTTAGATTTTGATAGTCCTTTTGAGTGACAGTGGCGTTTTTGCTGATTCAACGTGTAAGCGCTGCTGCTGCTCTAAGGCTGCGCGAGCGGTTACACTCGCAGATCAAAAGCCGCCGTCGCTCATCACGTGTCAGGCATCAACGCGAGCGCGCTCACACAGCAAAGCGGCAAACGGCTCATAAATCAGCGATATATTTCGTTGTTTTGCTCGTTAGGAGATATATGAACTATACTGTGGCTCAGCTCTCATACAATCCTTTGATACGCGTCATATATATAGAGTTTTTCCTGGCGGCGGATATATAGTATATAGTGTAGAGGGGCTTTTTGCGGTTTTCCCGCGTCGTTCTTTTTTTTTCATCCCACTTTTATCGCCTTCATTATGTATACCGGGTAAATTATTGCCGGCTGATTGATTATAATCGCTGCGATTTTATATCTACACGAAAATACTGAAAATATCAACACAATGAACTCGAGATAATTGGGCTTACCGTTGGAACACGCTATATGCATATTATATAGTAAAGTTTCGTATTGTTTTCGTTTGAGAAACTAATTCTAATAACGAGTATATGACAAAAAAAAAAGCACACCCCAGTGTCATTTCGCAGAACAGTTCATGCTTCTCATCAATCCAACTATACGCCACCTGAGCACGACATCATCAGGCGCATCAGCAAAAAATCCTGGAAATACCCAACAAAAAACATTATTCCCCTATCCCGTCATATCTCTTCGCTAATAGACGAAAGCCCGAAAATGAATTCGTCGCTTATCGCCTACAGTCCATCTCGCGCGCTGCGTATAGAATCGCATCGGGGTGTCTCGTCCTGCAGCGGGAATTATTCAAATGAATCGACGCGCACAGACACACACACACACACACAACCAGCATTTGAATTTCAATGGCGAACGGGGTTGAAAAAAAGGACGCCTCCCGTTTAATTTAAATAACTCTGTCTCTCTTGATGCGCGCGCGCGCGCTTCACCTGTAGGACCGGCAGCAGCGGGTTCGCTCAGAGTTTAAAGTGACGGGTACAAAGGGCGAAAAACGGCGTATGTGGACGAGAAGCGGGCGAGATTTCGGCCTCATCCCCGTTACATGCAGCGGGATTCATCAGCTGTTCCGTGGAGGTTCCCACAGTTTTACTTCCGAGCGGGGTGGTGTGTTGTATACGGGAGGAGGGTGTATATATGCGTATATACGTGTACGGGATGAGGTACTGCGAGGGTTGGCGGTTCTTCTTCTTCTTCTTCTCTTCCGATGCGGAGGGTGAGTATGGGGTGGTATTTTTGCCAGGTTCAGAGGGAGAGGGTTTGGCGGGGTGCGCTTTTGATGCTAGATGCTGGAAGTGAGCGTTATGGTTGGTGAGTTATTGTTGGTGGAGAGGTATATGTGTGGAAGTGCAGCTTGGAGGAAGTTTTATGATGATGAAATGTTGGACGGGGAGGTTGGCGGATTCCCAGATGTATAGGGGATGCAGTTTAACGGTTGAGAAGGTTAACCGAAAATAAGATTAATTTTGCATGTTTGATTTAAGTTATCTTTTGATTTTTACAATGGTCGATTATGACTTTTTTTTTTTAATTTAGTGATTGAGAGATCGTTTAAAGGTCTGTTTAAAAGTTGCAAATTATTTTAAATTATTTAAATTAAGTTGTAATAAAATAGTATAAGAAGAATAAAACATCACAAAATAGTCAAAAAGTATTATTTTAGAAATCATTAATTAGGATCAGATTATCCCAAATTCTTAGTCGCGAACAATAAATAGAGCATCTAGGTATTATATCCAAAAATTCTAATTATCCCACCCGAACGAGCATGCGCATCTGTTCCAACTGCAATCACTGCAATATTTCAGCTGATCGTCCGGGCAATCTCCCCTCAAAAGATCAACCTTCCGACTCCAAAGGAGAGTACACACAGACACACACAGACACACACACACACACCATAAACGTGCAAGAAAGAAAGCGAAATCTCCGCAGACGCGTGGAATCCTCCAAAGTGGAGTACAAAGTGCTGCAATGCATGCACGCTCGCTCTCGAAAGTACACATACAAGTATATAGCATCGCGCGACGGGGATCTACCCGATTCTCCGCGATGGCACAATGGTCCGCATCGTACGAGGGGGTTTGACTCCCCATCGGTTTGTTTATAAATATACGAGCGGGCCCAGCAAGGTCCAATCTTAAAGAGAGCCGCGAACGAGGGTGGGAGACACGAAACGAGAGAGGAAAGGACACCTGGCCCATCTCCCTTTTTCTCGATGTATAAGAGCGTGCGCTACTGACGTCACAAGCGAGGAGACCGACTGCGTGACGAGGGACCCGTTAACTTGTCCACGTTATCTCGCGAAATTAATCTACTATTAATAAACTAAAAAGATCTTCTATAGGCACACTGACAATGAGTATATTTGTAAATTATTTGTCTTAGAATTATAATTATAAAAAACAACTACGAGAAAATCTATGAATCTACCGGCACGTTAAGAAAGCTCAAAATTGATTTTCGTCGCTCCCCATAACTTTAAACCCCCCAATAATCCCGTAACGCACATTTCCACAACCTAAATTTCTATACATCCGTACTTTTCGCATTGTCTCGCATGTCCGAGTGTATGGATCATTGCCTTACTTTCCCTCTTTCCACCCGTAACCGTCCCCATATCTCTATAATACCAACATCCACGAGGCAAAATCGGGACCCATCATCGCGCGCGGACGCTCCTGATGTAAAACGCGCGCAACAGGAGAGCGAGGGGTGGCTTATTCCTAATAGGTAGAAGCGGTCGTTGTCCCAAGGGGGAGTTGGGTCCGGACGGGACTTACGCACGTGCGCGCGAAATTCACGAGGGGTGGCGCGCAGGGTGAGAAAATTTTTCGAGCTACAGGGTGCTCTCTTGAAAATTTTCAAAGTGAAAATATCTTGTTGCACTGTACTCGAGCGTTCTGGGTGGTATAATGATCAATCGAATGCAAATGTAGTGGGTTTTTTTTGTGTATTGGGTGGGTCCCTGATGGAGAGGGTGAATAGGTGAAAACAGAGAAGTACTTCTGGTTGAGTGAATTATTCATTCATGTTGGAGAAAATTAGAGTACTGCTTTCCTGATGTATATTATTAAGTAGTTTATTGTATTTGATTTCGCGAAGATTAATGATTTTTCAAAGCTTGTGGAATAATTTTGTACATATAATTCTAATTCAATTATCATTCGGTCCAGTGTGAATATAATTTTTTTTTTATAACTATAAGGGGATATAATTTTACCAGATTTTATTTTTCTCAAACATGACATACTTGGAGGTTCAACAGCGTGATACAAACGTGAGCTATGTATATACGAACGATCATATTAAAAAACGTGCCTCCCACGCACGCAATCCTTTCCCTTTCGCATTCTTTATATACCTATACACACCCTCAAAAAAAGCAACCTCTTCTCTCTTTCACTCTTTCGCTTGCTCTTTGTTTCTCCTCTACGGCTTTTTATTCGATTTCTACATGCGCACATGTCCTTGCACTTAACTTTCACTGCTGCTGCGGGCGCTCTCTTTGATTTTACCTTTGGTTTCGCGCGATGCAGAGTCTCCCCTGTTGGCTTTTAACTCTTTTGGAGAAATTAAAAGAGATGAAGAAAGGGGGACGCTGGGAACCTACAGGTATATACGAAGCATGCGTGTATAGGTATTGTATAGAAGACCGGATGTCGCGGGGGAGCCGAGCGTGCATCACGTGGGACACGCAGTCGCCTTTGCGCAATCTTATGGATTGTTTTGCGTGCGTTTGTATATGCTTCAGACGGCGGGCTATTGTTAGTATGGGTGACTCTATATTTTGTTTTCTTTTTCAAATTAAGCCTTAAAAATTCTGAATATATTGTATATTTGGAATCGATTTGAATTATGAACTGCCTACACTGAACATCCGTTTATTTTTCACTTATCGTGGATGCGAAATTAATCAAGTCTTTATCGAGTTCAACTGCGACAAAACGAAGTGAAATAATTTAATAATTCAGCTCCTGTATAAACATCGCATACCAAATAAATAATTCAATTTTGAATCAAAAACTTCAGATAAGAGCGAGAATAAGCGAAGCTCCGAAATAGCATCCATCAGAAAAGCAATCACCTTAATTAATAAACCATAAATTCGATCTTTGACAAATGGTCTCGTATATTCCGGGAACAGGCCTCTCTCCCTCGCAAAGACACATTGCTCGCCGTGATTTAGTGTAGGTGCACGAAGGGATCCGTCGTCGCGAGTGAATCATCAGAGACTATGAAGCAGCGGCTGCGTGGGCGTTCGACCCTGCACAC
>UCQR01004350.1:0-10472 GCA_900474235.1 Cecidostiba semifascia
CTCCTTATGTCATACCGATCTGCCTGCCCCAGACGAGACATAAGGGCGAACCCTTCGCTGGAGCTCGACCTACCGTCGTCGGTTGGGGAACGACTTACTATGGTAAATTACATTTAATTGTTATGAAAAAAGATAAACTAGAAAATAATAAATTAACAATTAACTTGTTAATAGGTGGCAAAGAAAGCACGGTCCAGCGTCAAGCAGTTCTGCCGGTCTGGCGCAACGACGACTGCAATCAGGCTTACTTCCAGCCGATTACAAGCAACTTCTTGTGTGCAGGTTATAGCCAAGGTGGTAAAGATGCCTGTCAAGGTGACTCTGGTGGTCCCTTAATGCTGCGTGTCGATAACCGCTGGATGCAGATCGGTATCGTGTCCTTCGGGAACAAGTGCGGCGAGCCCGGCTATCCCGGTGTCTATACCCGCGTCTCCGAGTACGTCGATTGGATCAAGAGTAACTCGCGATGATGAGATGAAAATCGACGATGAGTTATTGATCGATCATCGAATGGGTGTGACCAGTGAAGGAATCGCAAGGTCTTGATTGCCGCTATGACTGTTGTCGAGACGAATGATAAAACCAAGACGCCATGCCTTTTTTATACCTAGAATTTTCGAAGCGTATGTATATAGGTATCTTATTGTAGATTTGTTGTTGAATTTTCGATGCCGGAAAGAAAGAGAGAGAGAGAGAGAGAGAGAGAGCGGCGTGATGAGCGTCGGATCTATGAATTATTTATGAAAGCATTATTTAATAACTGTTTGTACGTAATGTATAAGGAGATGTATATAGAAACGAATAAATTAATTATTTGAATAAGCCGTTGTTTAACAATTCATAAATAATTATTTTTATTAATACTCAATTGTTTAATAGTCCTTAAAAATACTGTATAAAAAAATCTTTGCAACGGAGATCATCGCGCGTCATTGTAGACTAGATTTTTAGTAGACCTTAAAGTAAAGGAAACACCTTTCCTCAAGATCCAACTGCGTCTTTGGCTTTCAACTCTTCGAGGTGCTTTTGTACAATAAGCCTTAAGTGTTCAGGAAGCCTTGTCTGTAATGTTTCTTCGAGATCAATCTTTTTGAATTTTGAAGCTCGAGTCCCGTCCCGATATCCAACTGACTCAAAGTTACTTTCGACGTCCAGTGCGAGGCGACTGTCGTCGTCGACTTCGGCTTTACTTTTAACAGTCTCTTCGATGCAACATTCATCGTCTGGTTTACTCTTGACACTTTGCTCAACACTACTTTCGTCAGATTGTTTGCTCTTGGCATCTCGATCGATAAAACTTTCATCACACTGTATGTCGGACTCCTTGTCTTCAGATCTTTCTTCTGATATGTCGGACGTGACACTGGTCGAGTCACCTGAGCAGAAAAAAAGTTGAAAAAAATCGTAACACTACTATAGACGGTTAATGTTCCTCTCAATTACTCACATCTTATGTCTACTTCCGCACTTGAATATCCTTCTAATAGTTTGACTGTTGGAGATTGCACAGCTCTGTCCAATTCACACATTCTTGCGGCGAGAATTCTGTAATTTTAATAAATTATTAAAATATACAAGTGATTCGTGATCAACTTCTTTTACTTAGAGAGTAATACAGCACTTGAATTACTTGTTTGCTTTTTTCTGATGTGCCAAAGCTAGGTTTTTATCGTTCAAAGCCTCTAGAAGGGCAGTGCAGAGACTATGAAGCTCTGATAATGCAGCAGCTGATTTTTGGGGTGGAATGTTTGGTCCTTGTTGCAGTAATTGTTCCACTTGTTTGAAGTTCATTACAGAGCCTACAGAAGATTTGCCCCCCAATTTTATCACTCCCTTTTGCCTTTTGCTATCCAGCATACTCTGAAAAAATCATTTAACATTCATCAAATATACAAGTTTAACATTAGCCATAAAAATTAAATATCCTCATACCTTATATTTTTGAACAGACTGTTGGGCTAGTTCCTTTTCCTCCAGCAACTGCTGAAGCCTTTCTTGCAAGTACCTATTTATAAAAGACACATACATCAAACCTGTCATTCACAATTATATAAATCCAATATAAATAACCACTCACCGGTTCTCATTGACTAGTGCATCGACATCCACAGGCCTGGATGCGCTCAGTGCCTGAGATAGTTCATGATTCAGTCTATGAGCCTTACATTTGAAGGCATCTCTCTCCAATTCTAGCTCCTGCTTCTCATCGATCACAGACTGCAGGTCCAGCTTTAGCTGCCTGCACTTGACATTCATCTTCTCCAGCTGCTCGATCATCTCTTCCCTCTGGTGCAGCACCGGAATAATTTCGCTCAGAGGCTTGGGCTCCTCCATTCTCTTTGAGCGCAGGGCTTTGATGTCCTCCTGGGCCTCCTTGTACTTCTGTCTCAGTGTATCCACTTGCAATCGAAGGCACTTGTTTTGTTCTCTAGCTTCTATAAGTAGGTCCATTATTTTCGTATCCTCCTCCAGGGTGTTAGTCTTGCTGGACAGCTCCATTGAGTTTCTGTATCCATTGACAGTCTTCTGATCAGCTACCTGTTTCCGCCTGCTTAGATCTTCCTGCATCTCCTCGGCCATGAGTTTGTACCTGTCTCTCTGCATCCTGCATTGATCCAGCTCCTGGCTGAGCATCATGAGGGCCTGTGTTTTAATCTGTATCTTTTTCTTCAGAATCAGCTCCTTCAAAACAACAAACCACTCTTTGGTAAAATAATCAAGCTCAAACGTCAACAAACGCGCTTACCTGTGACTCCGACATCTGCATCGTTTCTCCCCTATGCAGGGGCGAACCCTTCCTCTTGTCCAGCACCCCGTTCATGACGCTCCGCTCTTCTTCTCGAAAAATCAACGACGAAGCAAATACGCCCCCGAAAAATCAGGGTTAATCCTTCTTGGGGGCCAGCAGCTGTCGCGCTAGACGTATGTACATGTATACAAGCGTTTCCTCCGCTGCTGTAACGAACGACGAGAGTGTCGTCGAGATATGAATTTTATTTAATCACCTCCGGTTGTAGGTAGTCCAGGGCACCTTATCGCGTCGGCCGAGCGCCGAGCGCTCGATTGTCGCGGTCACGTCGCGGTCGGTTCTTTAGAGACTTTCTACACTACGAGAATAATAATAAAAAATTAAGAGTGTTCAGCGTGTACTTGCGCGCGCTCCGTCAGCTTCTAGCAGAATTGAAACAATGCTTGGTTTCCACTATCTTTTCCGTTGACAGATTGAATGCGTGTAGTGGAAAGGCAGCACACAAAACTCGCACCCCCTCGCACGCCTTGAATTGATTATCAGGCTAGGAATAAATAATAATCTAACGTTTGTTCCTCTGGTTTTTGTTCTACAAGAAACGAACTAACTTATATTACTAGGCTCGGAACGCGGAAACCGGGATCACATCACACTTTTTGTTGTCATGCACATCAATCTGCAACAAAACAACAGATACCTATAGGTACTTATATCTCAGAACTGATCTAAAAATTAAAAGAAAAAGAAAAAATATAGTAAAGAGTAATTATGTAAGATTATTTTATTTCAATTTTTATAAGATCGTTGAAAAAGTTATATCTAAATGCAATTAATTTAAAGTCCTATCAATATGGATATTTTAAAGAAATGAATTAGAAAATTAATTTATGAATGTTCTAAAATCATCATCATGACATAATCAATTCTTCAGATATGAAAAAAAAAACAAATTGCATCCCCATCCCCCAAAATGACGTCATAACCTAGTTCCATCCATCCACTACAGTTGTCAGTCTTAACCAGCATCAGCGCTACATTTCCCTAGACCCACACTGTCTACTGTCACTGTCACACTCACGCACGTATATATACCTATACATAATATTATATATACAGAAGAGTGGTACACGCTACACGCAGCTCTGCCTGCACTCTGCAGCAAGCAAGTGCAGCACCAGCAACTGCGGGGGCGCGCAAGAGGAAAACAACACTACAGTACCAGACTCGCCGCCGAAAACAAAGAACAGCTCAGTGCGTCGGCCGGTCGACTCATCTTTGCCTGTAAACATAGTTGCTGCATCTCTCTTTAGTCTCTCAACTCAATAACCGCAAACACGCGCGCGTGTGTGCAATAAAGAAGAAGAAAACAGTAGTGCAGTGCAGAGAGAGAGAGAGAGAGGATGTCAGCAGGTGCGCGTCGTCGGCCAAGCGGAACGACGTCGTGAAGCGAAAGAGAGAGAGAGAACCGGCGTACTTAATATATAGGATACACCCCTCGCAGGGGACAACAACACACCGAGCCCCTCTCTCTCTCTCTCTCTAATACACTTGAGGACTCGAGTTCCAAGAAGCATAGCGTCGCGGACTGCTCTCGCGTAATTACACGCCGCTAGCGCAGTGTAGTGGTCGTAGTTGTCGTCCACTCGTGCATATAACGGCGCTTTTGCGCGTCGGACCGAGCCGAGCAGCGTTACATACAGGAAGAGAAGAAGAAGAAGCAAGTATATAGCATTAGTAGCGATGCCACGAATCCGGGGCGAGCTCCTGGAGAAGTTCGAGCTCGAGGAGCACTCGTACAACTTGTTGATGAGCAGCATCGACGCTCGCGCTTGCTACAAACCCTACGAAAAGGTGAGACACGCGAGTACTTATAGTAATTATCTCTTAATTAGAGAATAGCAGCGGCTCGTTTCTTTTTTCTTGTAGAAGGAAATGCCATTTCCATTTCTACCCCATCCTCGGTGTAATCTCATTAAGAAGCTGCGTTTTTTTCTATATGTGTACTAAGTGCTCGTCTGTGTGTGTCTGTGTTTATTTCTCTCTTTTTTTTTCTTCCAGACAGCGATAAATAGGTTAGGTATTGTTGCATGCGAAGCGTTTTACGGCCAAGTAAACATAGTGCGCGCGGGTAATTTCTCTCCGTGTGTACGCGGCGCAAAGATGAGCAGAGCGCCGACCTTTTTGCGCGCGGGAGAGCCAACCTTTTAAGCGCTATTACGTGTTTATATATTCGTTAATTGTTAAATAGGCGCGTTCCGCGTTAATTGCTCTTTTACTCATTTTTCTTTTCTAATTTCGTCGAGGGTGGAATACTATTAACTGTTTATTTTTTTTTTCGATGAATTATTATTATTATTCTTTTTTGAGGTGCGATTTGGAAAACGGAGTTATGAGAAAGAAAAGAAGCCTGTTTTGCAATCGCTCGTGTAAAAACTCGTGACGGTACAATAAATATAATCGAAACGTGCTCACACGACTCCGAAATGTTTTTTGTAGATAAATGTTGACGAATACTCGCTTGATTACTCGAATAATTAGAATTCGAGTGTGAAAATATGCTTGATAAGTATAGTAGAGAGAGTATGTCGCCTTTCGGAGCAGAGCTGCGCGGCTTTGCATAAAATCGATATCAACATTTGCAATAGCTGCATTATTAAAAATAACGCTAGGCCGCTAGTTTTATTAAAAGTACGAGTATACGCTAGTTTGCATGTGTTTCATGGAGTACTTTATATCGTGCATTTTGTAGTAATATTTTTTTTTTTCAATCTGTTATTGAAATTTTAGAATGTTCTAGAAAAAAATGTACAAAATTTCTGTTTTATTTGTAAAAACATCTTTCTGAAATTCGTCACACTTTGGTAAGAAGTCAAATCTCCAAAAAAAAAAAAAACAGCGTTACACCTAATATACATATCGCTCCAAAGCCTTATCATTCAAAAAACTTCCGGCTGCACTCTCCGATAAACTCATCTCATAATGTCCTCTCTATCATCATCATCCTCTAAACACACACTGTCTCAAGCCTGCACATCCGATACATTCAATTGACAATCCAAGTCCCCTATATATATCTATATTTTCCAAACAACGTGCACCATCCCCTCCTCTCTCTCTCTCTCTCTCTCTCTCTCTCTCTCTTACAGGAGACACACAATAGAGAGAGAGAGAGAGAGAGAGAGAGAGAGAGAGAGAGAGAGAGAAAGAAAGATAAAGCCCGCGCGTTTTATTTTTTCCTCGGCATCAGACCAGCAGCGGCAGCAGCAACGACGTGCTCCACTTCTTACACACACAGTGAAAAAAAAGAGCGCCTTGCGGTCACCGCTGCGATACACGAAACTTTATAATTGCGCTCTGTGTAACCGCGATTCCGGTTCTTTGAAATTCGGTTCTCTCTCTCTCTCTCTTTTTCTACTATTGCGCGCTGATGCTGTGCGATTTGAATAGTGTATAATAAAATCTGCGCTCCAGAGTGCGGCTATACTTTTGTTGTTCATGGAAGGCTGGAGCGAATAAAACCAAAGTGAACGGCGAGAGAGCATCGGAGCAGTAAAGTATATGCTTTTTTGATAATCTAGTTTTTTTTTTTTTAGGGGGAGAGAAAGAGAGATATAGATAGAGAGAGTTGTGGGATGCTTTGTTCTCAGATGGAAAGTGGGACGAATTTTTTTTTTATTTCGGGTTTGTTGACCCCTGAATGACGAAAGTTGGTGAAATAGATTGTTTATTGTGTACAGCGGATGATTTGTGTGCGAGTGAAGTTTGCCGAGTGGGATGAAAAAATTGTCTTGTGTAATGTGTGTGTGTCTGTGTATATGTATGTGTAAAGTAGAGAAAACCGGTATATTATCGGAATGGAAACTCGCAGCGATTGTTTGCGATTTCTTTTCTCGTTCGCGGAAAAAGTGTCACTTATATACTTCTATAATATTCTAAAAATCGCAAACTATTTATAACCGCGTCATTACCGATCAATCAGCAGCAACACGCCTTCAATCTCCTCGATAATAATTTACATTACACAATAGAGTGTAGCACAAAATTATAAAACCTCTATACATTATACTCCAATTCGTTATACCTCATCGATATTCGCTCTCACCCCTGATACATGTCGCCAACGATAAACCTAATCAATTTAGAAGCTCCGGCGGTCCTTCAGTGTTATTACTTTTAACGGGCCAGTTCCGGCGATTAGCTCGAATTAGGTAACGCGGCCGCCGACGAAGAAAGGTGGGTCTCTCTTGATGTATATGTATACATAAGTATATTTGTACGCTCGCAGTAAACCGGGATCATCTCACGCGCGGTTGTAAAAAGAAAGAATGAAAAACAAAAAAGAAGAAAAAAATCCGCAAAGTCGTAAAAGAGCTCTGTGTACGTTCAAGGAGACGACGAGAGCCGCTCCCATATGCGCTTCTCAACGGATAAATAGATAAACACAGCGTTGAAACGGCTATACGCTATACGGGACGGTCTTGCGCTGATTAGATCGTCACACAGACCTACAGTATCTAAGCGATAAGCTCGAGATCTCTAATGGACAGTGGATTAGAGCCGGGCTTTAATTTTCGAAAAATGTGCCGGCTATTGTCGATTGGTGATCCTACTACTTTTTTTTGTATGTGTGTGTGTGACGCTAGTAAAGATTGTGGGGACGATTTATTATATAAGCGTGTATTATATAGATAGTTTTATTGTATATATAGGTTCGTCATTGCGATTAGTCCAGGTGACGTAAGGTCTATGATTGGAGAGCAGGAGAGTGTGTAATTAGAAGGTTTATAATAGAGATATTAATGAATGCGTGAATCTATATTGCGTACGTGGATAAATCGATTGAGAGAATTGCTCCTTCGTTTGATTTACACGCTCCGCGCAGGATTTGTTTTTTTTTTCTGCTATCGATCGCGTTGATAAAAACTATGCTAATCTCAGGAATGCATCTATGGTGAGATATTGAGAAATCGAATGTTTTCGCTTACACAATACTCGATTTTTTTTCTCACTATACGAATAATAGCTCGCATAATATATTATACTTTCAACCCGCAAAACGTGAAAAAAAAAAAAAGAAAAGAAATTCTTTCCGATACGCCACTTGACACGACCTCTGCGCTTTGCAATCAGCTGACTCATATCTCGATGACCTCGTCTTCCCGCATTTATAATGCAGCAGCAGTAGCATCATCATCATATACCTATACAAACCGACAAACTCTAGCCCTCGCGAAACAATACCTTCATCGCGAATAACTCTTTTTACTCTCTCGCCATGAATAGTCCGATCGAAATCGGTTAAGCTTCGATCTCTCTCTCTCTCCTCTAAAAATACAAGCCGTTATGTGTGGAGACACACGCGCCAAGTATATAAAAAGTAATCGGAGCTGATGCTGTGACACGACTCTATGCAGGGCGGAAAAGATCGCATTAGCGGACGCTGTCTGTGTATATGTATGTCTCGTATGGACGGAAGAGTCAATTTTCCCTCGCGCGAGGCTATAAGCTAATGAGTCGACGTAGTTGATGTGTGTGTGTGTATATACACGTCCTTAATTGTGTTCGCTGAGCAAGTCGAGGATTTGGAAAAATAGGAGGATGATGTTTCTTGGAAGGATTGTATAATGAATTTTTTAAGCGTTGGCGTATATATTTAGAGAAAAAAATTACACGCGTTTACATTGGAATCGATCGTGTAGTAGGGGCTTTGGTATATATACAGAAAATATGCACAGCAGCTGCAATCAGCATAAATTTGAGAATCTGCGCTGAGGCGAAAGTAGGTGCATGAATATATCTGCTGCTTGTTATTTCTCGTTTTTATTTTTCAGCCGGAAAAGAGGATAATGTCTTGCATAACAATGCGCGCATTTTTATTTTATCAGCATATGTCGTTTATTGCGCGCGTTGAGGAGTCTAGCAAGTATAACTAAATTAAAAAAAAAAAAACTATAGCTTCGGATAAAAATCTTTTTTTTAAACAGCAATCACAACTAACTTTCCCATTATCATCTAAAACCATCGTATAGCTATAGGTATATACACATCTATAAGCGTTCGAACAACCCCTCGCAAAAACACAAAGCGCGCGGAATTCAAACAATACACATCCAAGCATTATCATCTCCTGTAACGAGCCCCAGTGAACTTGGCCTCTCTCGCGACTATAATATACTTTTCCGATCGAGCTTCATCATCATCCCTGGAAAAATTTCGCGAGAGAGAATCGATCGTCGGTTGTTCTCGCGCTCGAAATCACGTGTCTCTCCCGCCTCGTGTGTATACAGTCTACATCACTATCTCTTACCGCCGAGAGCGTTATAGGCCTGTCAGTCGTGTACTCGCCGTCGGCGCGTGTACTTATACTCTCTCATAGCTTTGGACGCGTTTCTTTTTGAGTGTGCGCTGCTGTATACAATATACAAAAGGACTTTTGTACAGCGGCTGCGCTTTTTACAAGAGGGTTTTTGTGCTCTGTATATAATATGTGTAATATGTATACTTACTAGAGAAAAAGTTGCGTTATACAACGAGTATAAACGGTTGTGTGCTATACAGGAGAGTTTGAAAAAAGTATATGTGTGCTATCGATAATTCGATCGTTCTTCAGCTGTGCAAACACATATAAGTATAGAGTTATTGTCGAAATTTCGGGCGATTATGGAGAGTACTAAGAGCAAGGTATATACTCTCCAGCTACTGTATAATACTCTATGTTATCTCTCTGCTGTATTATATATACCCCTACTATACTTTACTATTATTAATTAGTTGACTCGACAATTTTTTATTTATTTATTTAAGCAACCTAGTTTTGTAAGTAATGATTATGATTTTTTTTAATTGAGAACCAGTAGTAGCTAGCAACGCCCAATATTCTGTTTCTTTCAGTAAAAGCGAGCTGCGCTCGCGTAATCAGTAGCTAAGCCGTGTGTGTCCAACTCTGTGTCTATCTGTCGATCGTTCGCTCGCTCGCTGCTATATACCCGCGTAAATAGAGTTGTTCTTGTGCATGGGTTACTACCGCTGACGCTCCTTGTTTATCTCTACGTACGCACATATGACAACCGGCCTACTCTGATCCGTTCCAGACATGACGAACGACAGACAGGTAAGCTTCTTCTACTTCTACGTTTTTTTTTGATTTTCTTTCAATCTTTAATTATTACTATTACACCTATCATATGATTTTGCATTCGATGTGTAGCTGTATTATAATATGTAACTGTCGTGTATATGTGTAGATTATAGAGGATCGCATATTTATAAGCATGATTTCTCGACTTTCACCCGTAATATTAATACACACTGTATTATATCGGAGAGCTTAGAGAGACTCTCGAGAACCGCGTGTGTGTCTGTTTATTTTTCCCCGCTGCTGCTGCTGCTGCAGTGGCACTCGTAATTCACCAAAGCGCTATATAATGCATAACTGCACACATGTGCGCACGGCGGGCTGCATGAGTCGATCCTTCCGAAATAGCATCGTATCCGCGGAAAAGCCGATGCAACAGTATAATATACGAAGCTTCATTCTTAAATAACACACTAATCCCATATTATATCTCGTTATTGAATATTCGAGTCACGAGCAGCACATCTGCAAACGACCGCAACTACTGATGATAAATAATTCAATGCGTTTGATGATGCACTTTTGCCGCAACAACAATAGCAGACGACGCGAGTGTCCCAAAAGTTTATACATATACCTATATTATAC
>UCQR01004354.1:0-10591 GCA_900474235.1 Cecidostiba semifascia
CCCTTCGGCTCGTTCCATTTCCGAGCGCCTACCGATCCACGTAATCGGTAATGTATTTGTAGACGCTTGTAGGCGCATCATGATGGGATATCTCGATTAAGTCGGTCGCGCGAATAAATCGATGCCTCGTAATCGCGTTCTCGCGCGCTTGCTGCTACAGCTGCCGAGAGAGAGAGAGAGAGAGAGAGCAAGTCAAGGCGAACACAATGAAATATTACGCGAGACTCACTGCGCGCTCTATACTCATCCCTGAACGGCTATAAAAGAGGTCCCACGCAGAGGATGCGATTCGAGTTAGACTCGGACTCGAAGAAGCAAGCGTATATAGCGCTGCAGTGCCTGAGCTTAAGGAGCTGCTGTGAGGAGAGACTGAGAGGTTTACTTTTTAAAGGTTCTCCGGAGAGACAGCGTGAGGTTTGAAGAGTTCAAGATGTTGCTGAAGCTGGTAAGTACCGCTGTTTTATGGCGCACTGGGCTGTAGGATACTTTTGATCGCGGGGGCTGGGTTGATGTGTCGTGCGTTTACGCTTGATTATTTTATTTTTTTTTTCGAGAAGAAATGGGCTTTCAGAGTAAAACATATAATTTTGACATTTTTGTTTGGTTTTTTTCCTTTGATGTTATTGTAAGTTGAATTTGTATCGGTATTGTCAATTATTATGGTAATCTAAGTCAGTTTTTTATTACATTTTCTTACATTTGTATTTTCACTATAGGGTATATAGTATAGTTCTCCTTATACTGTACAATAACTGTGCGAGTGGGCTTACCACACTCGGGACGTATCTACTTACATGATGTGTCGTTCACGGTTTGTAAACGATTCTATATCGGTACTTGAAATTATTACTTCTTAATATTAAATCGGCGATACAGTATCTTTTAATTACATAAAATTATCGAAATCTCATTAAAACATTCTAAAAATTACTTTTGTCAGCCCAAAAATCAAGCGATTATAAAAACAATAAATTTAAACTGAGCAAAGAGCTCAAATAAAAGCATATTTTTCCCGCAGACGATCCTTGCCTTGGTGGTAGTAGTCCTGGTTGAAGCGGCGCCAGCACCAATCCCGGGACCAGCACCAGCCCCAGGACCAGCTCCTGGACCCTCACCGTATCCACCGTACCTGGGATCGCCGCTGCTGCCGGCGCACTCGTACTCTTCGGTAATCCACTACCCGAGCTACTACAAGTACCCGTACAGCTATCTCAGCTACCCCTACTACGGCAGCTACCCCTACAAGTACTACGGCTATGGCTACCCCTACTACCTCTAGTCGATTTTGTCGCCGAAGACAGCTGACTTCGATGCTTTATCTACTATCTACTTCGACTTCCCATCGCTGATGCATTCATCTCGATATCCTGCATGTTTGTATTACTCAATAAAAATTATAATTGCCACCTGTAATCAAGTTGACGTTTCTCTGCATGTACATTATATCACGCGCTATTTCCTATTGTTCTATATCTCTTCTATTCACGGGGGACTGATGGTATAATGTGATTTGGATATACTTTCTACTTTTGCATGCGATACGAACTCGGTGAAAAATGCCACTTTGCACGATCTGAGTTATGTAAACTACGCGGGGCTGTGTGTGTGTGTGTGTGTAGTTTGAATATAACACATTGTTACGTAAGATTTACAGGCTTTGATTTTTTGCAAAAGCCGTATTATTCGGACACACTTGTTGCTGAAAGTGCATCAGGTATAATAGAGAATTTTTCCAATAAATTCAATTCCCCGCGCACCAGACTCTTTTCTTTCCCATATATTATAAATTCGCACGTCCGGCGCATCCATCAGGTTAAATGCAAAATTCCAATATCCAACTCGATAAATTTCTCCCTCTGTCGTCGCGCTTGCTATAGGCAGAAACGATTAAAATTACGCAGCGAAACAAGGGACTTTTCAATCTCATCTCTCACGGGAAAGAAAAATAAAAAAACGGCGGCGTGCAACTATATACTGCATCAAGGAAGAGAAGCGAAATTCTCTCGTGAAACTTATTAAGAAGCTCAAGTTTGAAACAATCTCCGTAAGAGCGCCGAGGGAGCAACGGCGGCGGCGAGAAAAGCCCTCGAGAAATTCGGGAGTTCGTGAATTAGCTTAATCGCTTAATTTGAATGAAATCGCGCCAAGGTGTCCCGCGTGCATCAGGAGTTCTCTCTCTCTCTCTCTCTCTCTTTGCCTAGCTTTTCCTCAGGGAGTATATATAGTATAGCTGCTGATGATGCAGCGCCGAAGAGAGTATAGTGAGCAGCCACTCGACCGATTTGGATTAACGAACGGCATTGTGCGAGAGCCGCCGACTCGAATTACGCGATTCAATGAGCCCTCTGTTTCGGCGCACTATGGCTTTTTCGGCCTGGGCTTTGTTTCGGCCTCCGCTATACTGGCTTCCTCTCTTTAGGTCTGTTTTTTTTCCCGTTTTTTTTTTGGCAGCTTTCCCGCGGTATATAAAGTCCGAACGCGCGTGAAATGTAAATTGAAAATTTCATTCGCGACGCCGTTTATGTATAGTCTCTCCATCTCTCTCTCTCTCTCTCTCTCTCTCTGGGTTTACACGCGCGTACACCGCTTTGTGCTGCGAGTCTTTCTTTTGCTTTTGTATAGTTTTCGGTTCGGATTCGAAGAGTGAAGTTGGGAAATAACATTTTTTTTTTCGCCCGGAAATCAAAAATACTTCGTATAAACTAATTAGTTTATACAATTATTCATTATGATTTTTCATTCCCAATAATACGATGTATAATATACATGCGCTATTTAGTCGCCGAGAAAGTATATATTATAGCGAGCGGTTTTACAGCGCAAATTACTTTCATTCATTTTACAAACTGCGAAAGTTCGGACGCGACGCCTGATAGAAATAACAAACTTTCCGACAGCCAAAGTTTTTTCAACTCTTGCGGAGCGCCCGGCGCGACATTCTAATTTCATTTTTATAAAAAGCTGTCAAAAACTTGAGGAATCGCGCGCGTCGTGTTATAACAAAAAAAAATTTGAAATTCATACATTTTTTTTACGTGCGGAAAATAGTAGCTCTCGAGACGTGCATCAACAATCGTATATAGTTGCGAGCGCGATAGCCGGCATATCCACGGTGCATCAATTTGGTATGCCGAAAGTTTTGGGTGCGGATGGAACGCGACCACACACACACACACACACGTGTGCAGTATGCGGTAGTATATAGCTAGTTAGACTTTGAAACGCCTTTCGCGCGCGCGAACGATATTGTTGGCCATCGTCAGTAGAGGGATCGATAGTTGTCGCTGACCGCAAGCGACTCTCGTTTAACTTTATACTCGCCCGGTCAAAATGATTGTCGGGGTAGCTCCTTATCGCAGCTCGATATAAGTAAGTTTGCATCAATCGGAATTAATTATCCCTCGTTGTAGCTATACGTTATATATACCTATATATTGTATATATAAGGAAGCATGAGTATAATAGGTATAGGTATATAATAATAAAAGTTTCAAGAGCACAAATACGAGTTGAAAATTTATTGAACAATTTCAGGGGAATTTTAAAGGTCGAGGGTGAGGGGGGGGGGAATGATTGAGATAAGGGTCTAGTCGCAGGATAGTGAGTTTTGAAGGGCGGACATCAGCTGGGAGATAGAATGAGGGTAATACAATATAGAAAAAAAATAAGGGCAAGTGGAGAGCGAAATTCGTCAACTCATATGTTAAATGAAAAATCTTCTGGCGTAGTATATCGAAAAGTATAAAAAAAAAACAAAGGAACGAGACTGCCTATCTCCTCCTCTGTGACTTGAGATTATAGAGGAAGCCAGTCTCGTGCATGATGATCAGAGCGTGTGTGTGTGTGTGTGGTGCGTGTAACTCGTGAAGCAGTAGTGGGCTGCAGTAGGTATCCGTTTGAAGTTGTCTCTTTTGGCTGGCATCAGCGTGGACTTTGAGGCCTAATGCAGACCAAGATGTCCATGAGAGTGGACAGGGATGTAGTGGTCGTGGCCAGGGAGGACAGTCTTGGTGACGATGGGAGCGGGGTGGACATGAGGAGCAAGGGGCTGGTGGTGGATCAAGGGCTCGTGGTGAGCGATGATGGGAGCGTGGTGGGCGATCAGAGGCTCGTGGTGGACAAGAGGTGCAGAGTGAACGACGGCAGCGTGGACCGGAGCGTGAGCCACGGGTTGAGCGATAACGGCGACGTGGTTGCCGTGGCTGTGGGTCACGATGTTCGGGGCGTGGATGTGACCGAGACCGTGGTCGACGATGTGGCCGGTCAGACCGCCGGGAGCGGCGGAGGCTACGGCCAGCAGGGCGGCGAAGAGAGCCTGTAGTTGTTATAGGTAAAGAATTAATTTCAATTTCTTTAAATGCCTTAAAGCGCAGCTGTGGTAGTTTTATTTATTTATTTTTATTTTCACCTATACTGAAATCTTGATTCGCGCGCGAGAGCTGATGTTACTATTATTTAGATCTCATTGAAATGCTTCTCGCAAAGCTCTATACTGATGGAACTAAAAGTTCAAAGGCAAACTCTTCGCATACCAATTCATCAGTAGCCTAACTTTCTTAAGAGATTGCGATTCGCAGACTCTATCTACGCTCAACCGTATAACTAAGTACTTAATTAGCATCAAATTAATTTAAAATGAAGAAACGTAATTATTAAGAAGAAAAAGGAATTTTTTTCCAACGTTTTGAAATACTTTCAATCAATCATCTGTATAATATGTATTCACGTGTGATGATTATTATAAAAGACACGTGTATAAATCATTGCGATCGTTGTAAAGTTAAATGTGTATACATTAAACGATTGTGAAAAAAAAAGAAAATACATACCGGATCTAATAAGCATAAATTAGCGTTACATCAATTCCTCCATACGGATATTACACGTTTTTCCCCGCACTTACCCAACATCGGAAACTGCAAGACTCATTCGCGCGCGCGGATAAGAACTATATACCCATGAAAAAAAAAAAAAGTGTCGGATCAATTTGCACGTAACTCTCTCGCGGATACCGCGAGATTTAATAACCGGTATATCCCCGCACGATCTCACAATGCGTCTCTATAACACGTGCAAAATGCTCGTATATACATATATAGATATACCGAGTCGAGCATTAGAGACAGTAGTATAACCCAACGAAGAAAAGTCCGAGCGCGTAAAAGTCACGTAATGCTTGGCTTTCGAAAAAGAAGTATATATACGCATACAATGCTATACATTCCGATTCTCAGTACTGCGACTCGGAAGTTCTCCCCGACACGCGGAGGCGGCAAAGGATATACTGCAGCATGCTGGCTTGATTACACGGGCAAAGAGTATATATGTATATGTATACCGATCGTTCGCGGCTTCCGGATAAGGGAGACTCGCTAAAAAAGCCCGAACTTTGTCGTCGCGAGATTTAGCTTTTTCCTGCTATTTGATGGCTGGCTTGTACTTGAACTTTGCAAGGCCTTTAAGCCCCTTCCAGTTTTATATTGGTCCTACTGTATGCAAATGCACGGAATTGAAACTCGCGATGATAATTAAACGGGCGTATATTATTTTTAAACTTGGAAATATACCGATCGTATATATCTAAATGAGCAATTTATATTAAGAGTTAATTTTTAACATAACGATTAATTATATGCCGAAGCTGAAAATTATTAAACGAAAACGGAGCATCACACTGTGTATAAATTTCGCGCAACGAATGCACGAATCGCATTGACGGAATTTAAATTTCATCCCAGAACTGCACATATTGTCGATGTGTTCAATCAGAATTATATACTGCACCAGGTATATATATATATATATATATATACCCGCTCGTTTTCGCAGTATAGCACACCGCACGCCGAATCAATCAAGATCGCAATCTCGTTAAGAGAGCACAGACACTCGCAAACGCACAGACACGTGTTTAAACGAAGCGAACAAGCATTTGAATTTCTCACGGTGATTTCGCAGTCACGAAATTTGCGTAACCGCGAGAGACGCGCTATATAGCAATATATACTACTATATAACTTACTATTATATAGGTACCACAAGCTGCGCTCTGACAAATGGAAATAATGACTGCAAAAACTTACCAGCTTGAACATGCTGCTAACGGGAGGTTGAGAAAAGTCCACAAGGAGAGATATGCGCACTAAACGAAAGCCGCTAAAGCTGTGTGTGATCAGCTCTGGAAGCGATGCCGTTTTATATATGTGCGACGGGGGGCGGCAAATTTAAAAATCTGGCGGTGCGCGCGCGATCACGTGACCCGCAGTGCGGCGAGGCTGACGGAGAAAGAAGAATCGTTGAGTCAGCCGCTCTTTTCCAGGGGGTGGGAAAGCCGATCGGCCAATCGCGAGACGACTTTTCCACCACTCGCACACGCGCGGCTGACAATTGTGCGCACGTTTCGAAATCGAAATTGTACGAGCTATAGCCGCGCCGCCTGGCCGGTCGCGCTTCTACTGCTGCTCCTGCTGCTATCTAACGCGATCTCGAGAGGATGATTTTGCGTAAGGTTTTTTTTTTCCTTTATTATATGCTAAGTATTATTAATTGGACATTTTATGAAAAAATTGCGCAGGAGCTCTTTTGTCTCCTTATACGCACCTATAGGTAGTTGCAACCGAAAGAGATTTTCAAAACGTTTTGATAATTATAAAGATATAAGTTATATATTTTTCTTTCGTAAAGCGCGCACTTGACAGTTGCACAATTCATGGTAATACCTCTGGTTTTCCACTTTTTCTAGTTCGATGAAAAATTCGATGGGAAGAAAAAAATTGGAAAATTGAAAAAAAAAAAAAATTGATATTGCTCAACGACAAAACCTACGGCTAATGTTAAGCGGAATGTTGATTAATAAGTTACACGCTGTGCAGCTGCAATTATAATAGCCTGCACGCAATATCTCGATGATTGCAATATATTCTAAAAGGTATAGGTAAAGCTTTCTTCTTCGTATTATACAAGAATTATCGGCAGTTTAGAGCATGAATGAGTAATTATTTTGCTTGTTTACTATATAGTATAGTATACACACTTGAAACAACTTATAGCCTCACTTTTTACTTGCATTCCGTCAGTGATCTATACGCCAGCAAATATATGAATATATTCTCAAGCTTGATAGAATTTCCCATACACGCGTGAAATTCAAAGTATCAAAGAATATATTTGATTTCGAGCATCAGCCGCTTTTTCAATGCCAATGATTGATACAACTTCTGGCATTGTCGATATGAAAGGCTGCGCACGATTTCAAGCAGCATTAATCATCCGGTTTGTCTTCGGAAGGAGTATAATTTTCTGACGTTGAATATGGCGATTAGCCAACAAAGGATGGGCGCGGATGACAAAGTTTTCGTACAACACACGAAACATAACTGCGTATAATAGCTGTTGCATCGCTGACTTGTCATCCCGTAACTATCTATTTGAGAGAGCGAGAGAGAGAGAGAGGAATCAGGTTTATACAAAGTTGCGCCGATGATGCATCTTTTATAGACGTGATTTATATTTGATTTATTTTATTGGACCGATAAAATAACCAGATTGTGCATATGCACTCATATCTATAATTAATCAATTCACGTATTATATCTTTGCATTTGCTCTTTGTGTACTTTTTCAAAATTCACAAGCTGTTTTTACACAAACCAGTTACCACATTATCGTTCTCTATAAAATCAACGTCTGCATATCGTTGTTAAATAAATATTCATCACATATATGATATAGCAAGAAAAAAAAAATCTTTTCCAATTTTCATACAGCTATATCAAAAGACACGCGCGAAACAGAAAACTATTCACGCAGAACGTGCATATATAGAGCCGCCGTGATATCTAATAATAGGTATAGTCCGATCTCCTTCTCTCTCTCTCTCTCTCTCTCTCAACCACGCGCATAGCTATATAACGTTACAGGATCGCCGTTTAAAACCAGTATTTTCGTAATCTTATTTCTACAATGCGCAAGCCGCTAATGCACACGGGCTTGGGCGCACGCTCTCGTGCGCGCGACACGCAGAGAAAAAAAGGCCCTTCCCGAGACTTGTACAAGCCTCTATATACTATACACCTCAATTTACAAGCTCTGCGCGAAATCAAAAGGGAGAGAATAATACGTATACGAACGGGCAAAAAAAAAAGGCGTAATCCCGCTCGTCTCTGCAATTACACACATATATATTTATGAATTGGTTCGATCGAGCGAGTGTACAGCGCGTGTATATATTATAGAAAGCGAGCGAGAGAGCAGTATAGCTATACCAACAACATATACGCCGGGAACAATCAGGCGCCGGCGTGAACCCGTTCGATTCAACGGGTCCGATTACTTAGCTCATTACGAGGTAAGTTACGTTGAATTACGGCTACGGAGGCCAGAAAATCGATCGAGAGCTGCAGATATATAGGAGTATATAGCGAGAGAACCCCGCGCGCATAATTGATGCTCTTATATTGCTCTCAGAGCTGCTGTTGCTACTGCAGTCTATATACATCTATAAGCTGCATGTGTGGATCCAGTACACGTTGAGAGAGAGAGAGAGAGAGAGAGTGAATAAAATGCGACTCGAGTTAAATATGGTGACGATGTGTGTGCGCGTCGCTGTATAGATAATGGCAATTTTAATTTGTGGTACATACACGGTGAGTGCGTTTTTTTTTTCGTTGCGGAAGTTGCTCAAGAATTTACGGCCGAGATTGTGATAGACAGGTGTATCGTTAACACTGGCAGTTGCGCTGCTACTAAATGCTGCGCAATTATGGATTTTGCCATAACTCTGATGGTAGACGCGTGAAGAGCTTAATTAATTTGCCGTTTACCGATATTATATCCGATTTATTATATATGCGTTTGTATGTATATCTTGATGATGAATTAATATAATTGATATGTGATGTATGCTGACAAATGAAAATCAATTAAAAGCAATCATATATTATATAGGATAGAAAAAAGTAATATAGCAGAGATGACACGGGCTACCGATTCAGGATATATATATATACAGCTCTATATATACAGCGATCATAATATAATTTTAAATATTAGCAAAACGAATGAAACGCGCATCAGGATTCATATTGCATAACTAATTACGTGTAACATATTATATATATCACCCACTAAAATCCCGATTTCCGGAAGCAGCTGTAAAAGCGCGATGCATATACCTGATCGCCTTTTTTACTTTCTCTTTTATAGTATATCAAAAGACTCGATAATATCTATATGTATGGGAAACGTAATCTGTACCTGCCAACGTTTATAAACTCTGTCTCTGATCTGTCACCCCTACATCGCCGAAACAAAAACAAAAAAATCCATATATATTTTGCACTGATGCAGGTTCAATTTTAAAAATAGCCTCATATTACTCGCAGGCGTCATTGAAACTCCGGTTCTATATAGGATTATAAAAGCTGCTACTGCTGCTACAACCCAGTGCGCCTTGCGGCCAAATAAAGTGCCCGTAAGAATTCAAAGCCGATCGTATCGAGTAACGAAGGTCCGCGCGCGAAAAAGATCCGCGTATACGCATTGCGCAAGCTATCTCCGCTGCGGCTTTGGCTCTCGATTTTCGTCGTTGTTCCTATATACCGTGGGGGTGCGCTATATGTACACATCTAATACGTATATCTATATAATATCCAGGAACTCTCGCTATACTTACTATTGAGAAATTACGCGACGCAGCGGCCGCAGCGCTGCACACATATCGCGTGACCCGCTGCACAGCCGATCTCGCGCGTTATATTGCAAGTATATATAATACCAGCGCGTATAAACTGGTACCGTTCGCTTGTACGGCGTCACACTCTCACAATGGACCATTTTTCTTCTTCGCTAAATGAGCGCAAGACA
Organism: Cecidostiba semifascia; assembly: GCA_900474235.1. Taxonomy (NCBI): domain Eukaryota; kingdom Metazoa; phylum Arthropoda; class Insecta; order Hymenoptera; family Pteromalidae; genus Cecidostiba; species Cecidostiba semifascia. Next base: position 9,865 of record UCQR01004354.1, read on the forward strand.
AAACGCGCCGGTTGTTAGCAACCGAGAAGCTTATATGAATTAACGCTGGAGTATTATATATAGCGAGAGAGTTACGGCTAAACTTAATGACGGGGAAAATTGGGCATTTTTCTTTTTCGCAAGTTTCGCCTCTGATCCACTATATATATACTGTGGGATGACGTGTCGGTGATTATCATTAGAGTCATTTTTTTTAGCGGCGGATTTTTAATAAGGAATCTCTCGTTACTCTATACGCGTGTGAGAAGAAATTGATTTTCTCGAGAGGATGAACCAACGTACATCGCTGCCTCTTTAATATACCTACTTCTTATGGTTGCGACGTATATCTTTGTAATAGTTTAATTATATACAGAGGGTATAAGCAGGCTCACGGAGTCTGGTAATTCTTGTGTGACAACATTCTTAATTTTTTTTTCTTTTTTTTTATGCAATACGCAAATTTGTAAAATATGTCTCGGTTTTACGAAACGGCCGAGAGAAAACGTCTATATGCGTAATGTCGTGTGGTTATGAATTCGACATAGTATAGAAATAAATGTTTTTTCATGTATAAAAAGCGGCGACGAGAAAATTGCAGAGACCCGCACAGAGAAATAATTAAGTACATTAAATTATACATATGTAACTTTTATATGCGTGTTGTAGGAAAAGTTTAATTAGGGATGTGGCGCATTTGTACTCGTATATATACCTGTTTTAAAATGCATTTCTCACAAATTGCTTC
>UCQR01004359.1:0-11080 GCA_900474235.1 Cecidostiba semifascia
TCTCTCTCTCTCTCTCTCTCTCTCTTTGTGAACGAGCTATTTTATTATCCAATATCGAGAGAGATCAGAGCTGCAGCCGCTGCGCCTCGATTTTAAAGAGCCGCTGTAGCTTTTTCTCGCGTATATGTATGTGGAATTCCTGCCGTATGTGTGGCCACGGCGCACGTTTTATTACACAGCTGGGAAAACTTGTACAATCTACGAGAGATTTCTCTCTTCGGCAGCTGTAGTATTATAGCTCTGTATGTGTATTGACTTTTTCACGCTCTCCGAGATATATCCTCGCGAATATATACATATAATACACATCCTCGACATAACGAGTAAGACGTAATCTGATCAAGTCGAAAGCGCGCATCTGTCTGAAAAGACGCTGGTGTAAGAGAGTATTACCTATACATATAGCGAAAATGAATAGGCCAGCGTTAATGACAATTAGTCGGCAGCCATATAGCGAGACTCAGCTATTCGTCAGAGATTCCGGTTAATTGTCAAGATCAGCCCTGGAGCCGCGGCGGCGTATAAAGTGAAGATTAATGGCCTTTGCCAAAATAGCGCACCGCCGCCGCTGCTGCTGCTGCTGCACCAGAGAGATGGAGTCCCGAGGCTTACGTATTTATGCATTACATAAATTACGGGGAGCCGGCGTATTGTAACAACGCTGTAATTGCTCCGTTCCATGGATACTAGATATACCTGTATAGTCTGTATTCTCCGCGTGCTTTCCTTCTACTCCTACGGAGCTTCGGGTGTTGTATCGTATCGATCGATCTCCTATTATAACAACGGGATGATAATCGAGGAGCTGCAGATGGTTATACTGTTATCAGTTTGATATTTTTTTTTTTTAATCAAACTTAGCCGATAGACACACGTATTAATTGTCTGTCTGTAATGACAATTGAAATCAATTTTTTAGGAATAAATGTCTTTTCGCGACATTTCGACCTGTGCTCGGAATAATAAATTCTAGGCTGGTGAAAGAAACTATCGTAACTTTACGTCGTACATACGCGCGCTAAAGTATATACGGTCTAAGAGAAAGGCCAATAAAGAAGCATGGAAAGTTTGAGTAACGACGACGACGACGACGACGACGAAGGCAGCCGCGCGTACAGGTGAGAGAAAAATGATCACGCGCAAGGCGCGCGCGAAGATCTATCATTATACTCGCGGCTAAAAACGTAACGTAAGATTTGTTGGACGTTGATTCATAGCACCGCAGTTTTGTCGATTAATCACGAGCGTTTTTTTGTTTTCTGAAATTATTAATATAATAAACTAAACAATACACACTGTCGACGATGTAATCAAACTACGATATCGAATCTTCTTTTAGAGAGCAATTGTGTACTTTTAATTTCCGACCGTTCTTCGAGAAGAATACGACTATATACTCTCTTTCTCTGGGCCGATGTAATTTACGAAGCTCTCGAGAGTCACGTCGCGAATGCATCGCTTCTCCTTTTCGGCCCGAGAAACGAATGCTCCGTCGCGCCCGGATAATTTACCTTTATATGCGCCTCTGTCTTTTGTGATTTCACGATTTTTCATTGTTCCTCAAGTGTATACATATATATACACACGGTAAATCGCGGCAAAGTGTCGTCGCGGCGGCCATTGTTCTAATTGCGCGAGAGAGAGAGAGAGAGAGAGTTCAGTCAAAACATTCAGGACCGTCGAGCCATTGTTTTCCGCAGCTGAGATTTTTGTTGTCCTCGTATAATTAAATGCAAATATACACATCACCGTCGGCTGTTGTTGTTCCAGTTGTAGATTCCTCGAGCGTATAAAATGGATCTCTCTCAATTTGGAAGAGCTGGAATAATATAATGGGATGGAGATACATTTCGAAGAAGAGCAGAAAAGAGTTAAAAAGTGACCCCATTAAGTCATCCGTTGGATGTCTCATGAACGCGATGAGTTTTTCTCAGTCCGCGGTTTAATAAAGCTCCCGCAGCGTGCTGTCTTCGTACCAGTCAGAATGCTCCACTGGAATTTTTCACTCTCGAACGCGAGGAGAAGTTCTATTTAAACGTCGAGCCATTTCGATCCTTTCTAGCTCGTCAGTCCTCCCAGACACGTTGTCTGTGTTTATGCAACTTTGACCTAGCCGTTATTCGTTGTTCTACTTCTGTTAGTGAAACTGAGTTCCAAATTCGTTCTAAAATAGTATATTTCTATATATATATACACGGCTGTGTGGAAGGTAATTATTTACCTCGTGTGATGACGTTTTTCGAAAAGTCTTGAAAAGAGGATCTTCGATCCTCGAAAATAAGTTTGCTCCTTAATAACTTGAACAACTTAATTTTGTATATTACTCTACGAATTATCTTCACCAACCAAAAAAGCGCGCGAAATTCAATTCTCTAACCTCAAAAAGAAAAAAACCGTAACAACTTCGAGCATACACTCGAGTAATATAATTCACGTGTTTCAAAAACTAAAGCGCCACCCGACGATCAACTCCCGCAGCGGCAGTATCAGCAGCCAGTCCATCAGCCAATAAACAAATTCCCTCTATAACGCGCGGCGGCACAGTCCGGCTTCATAAAGCCAGCAGCGCAACCAGCCGCCCATTCTCTCTCTCTCTCTCTGCATTTCTCGGGCATTCCTCTCTCTTTCTCTCGCGCGAGAAGCTCTCGCGGAATCCGAAAACGAGAAAAAGAAGCTCTGCAGCAGAGGCGAGAAATAGCGCGAGCCTGACCGCGCGTGAATAAGCTCGGATTGTGTCGAGCGCGCGCACACGTATATGAAAGAGAGAGAAAGCCCGAGGCTGGAAAATCCTCGCCCGCCTAGACAGCCGACACACGGGACGCACGCGTGCGCGATATTTACTTATTTAATTCCTTTCTCCTTTCTTCTTTCTCTCTCTTTCTCTTCAGACACGCGAACAATAAAATCAAAATGAACGGGGACTAGGTAGGGCCGAAAGAGCAAACGCGACGACTACTCCTCGAGACAAAGCGTCGGCGAGGCTGTAGCTGAGAGGAGGACTTTTTCAAAGAAAGGCGTAAAAAGAAAGACGCGGGGAAAGAGAGAAATTGAAGAGGAAAGAGAGAGAGAGAGAGAGGAGGAGGAGGACGAGTGTGCGCCTTGTCGTACACTATACTCTCGTGTAGCAGTGGTCTTCTGTGCTTCTTCGTATATAGCACAGCTGCTGCTGCTGCACTTCTCTTTTCTGGGCGCGAAATTGAAAAATGGAAAGTTGGAATGAGGATAAAATTGAAAATTCGCGGCGCGCAGGCTGGAAAAGTGTGCCGTGACGCCGTTTGTTGGACAGAGCTTGCAGCTTTTCTTTTAGCTCCTGACGCTTTCATTTTTTTTAAATGCGTATAGCTATACCAGGTGACACCTTGCACTCGAGTCAATGCCGCTCTCTCTCTCTCTCTCTCTCTCTCGAGTGTCCGGTGACATAAAAGAGCGACAGATCATTTTCGGCTTTCACAAGCCTAGCGCGTCCCCCTTTGCTTGGATTATTTAACGTTCGCGTAAAGGATTTTTTTTGTTCGTTTGAGAGCTGAGCGATGAAAATTTAGATTTTTACATTATGGAGCTTTTACACATTTTTGTTTGTAGATAAACGTGCTTTGGTGATGCAAGGATCGAAATTTTTACATTCGATCTCGACTATTTTTCTATCTCGCGTGAGTGAAAAAGTTTTGATTGAAACGACAGACTTTTTCGTTCGATATATACCGGCGGTTGCATATTCCATTAATTTAACAGATTTAACCTATATTGAAATGACGGAATGGTCTGTTGTTGGATATCCAATAGCTTGATGTACATTAAACAGTAAAGTCTGTTGTTTCAATTGAATTTCTTTTTCTCAATGCACACACACACACACACACACACACACACACACATGCAAAAAAAACAATAAGGCATTATATAATTATATATTCAACGAGTCACGTCTAGACGTCGTGGTGAGTAATTAAACTCGAGTAATTCAGATTACAACTTCGACTTCACGACGAGAAATCTATTTCTCAGCTTTTAACCCAGATGTAGGGCATATACTCGTACATATTTGACTTTACACGACTTTTAGCCGACGATTGATGCGCCGCGGGCTTGTATTGCTTCGGGGATGAAGACCTGTCGCGAATTCTAATTGGTGGATTTAACATGCAGCTCATCCCGCGCTTTCGTTTCCGATGTGAAAGCTGCGGTGCTTTTTTGCTATCATTGTTACGTCAAGCAAATTTTCATCGGACTGACGTTTCAATTATATTAATTTTTTTATATTTATAACATAGTCCTATTTTAATTTCCAGCTAAATTCTCCGCGCCCTTCCCGAATCTCCGTGAAAAAATGGTCATTATACACTCGAAAATTCAGCTGTCGTCCTACATTCATCACTGGTTAAAAAAAGATTCATTCCGTCATAAGCACTCCGGTAAAAAAATGTATACATATTTTTTTTAATTATTCAATCTCCCTTTATCCCACGTCACATATATAGCACGACGTTATTATTCCGGACAGACACACACATACACATCAGCCGAACAAACATTTTCGGCGTCTCCTTTTTAATTGAAGCACCAACTGCACAAGGCCTCTCGCTCTCTCTCTCGTCGTTCTTTGACGAAAACGCCGACGTGATGGCGGGGGATAACGATCGCGCATTTTCAGTGTTGTTAGGCACACACATCAAGGGCCTCTTAACGTAACGACTCTCGCGCGGGCGGCTGCTGGCCGGCCGAGCGATATGAGCGCACAAAGGTTCGCTCTCTCTCTCTCTCTCCTCGCGTTATTAATTGCTTTCTGCAGCCATTAGCAAATGGAGTGTGCGACTCGCCCTGCGCGCAGGAGTTTACCATTAGCATTAATGCGAGCTTCGGGACTATGTGTGTGCTCCTGATGCTGTCCTTAGATGGCCGCAGAGACTGGACAACTATATACGCGGGAACATGTGCTGTTCGGTGTGTAATATTTGTGCTGGTGATGAAAATTCAGGAATAATTCATTAACGCGGTGTTTCTTCAAAGGACTATATTCGAAAAATATTGTACGTGTATATATACGATCAAAGTTCCAAAGTGCTGCAGAGATATGGCTCTATTACGCTAACTCAGAGCGCAGCTGTGCTTCCTGCACATCACGCGTCGAGAGTACCTCGACGCTGCAGCCGCCGCGCAGTAGTCGTAAAATTTAGCCTCCCGATCATCGACCCGACGACATCAGAATCTCTCTCGCATAATGTCCTAATGAATACTGAATCTTCCCTCTATATATATATTATAACTCATAAATATACCGTCTTTGAAGAAGCCGCTTAATAAACTCTTGGCATGTATGTAGGAATTTTTATCCCTTATACACACCCACGCGCGCACAGAGTAAAGCAATAGTCTTTTCATCGTCCGACCAAACTCGGACCGCAACTACTGCGGGTACACGTGTGCTACAGCGCGCACATATACAGACGTTTTCAAGTTCATACGTGCCGGCGATAAAGCGGCATTGTTTATACAGCCGCGGCCGGATGCAACTGCGCAATTAAATCCTCGCGCGTGTATACATACGCGCGCGCGCGCGCGTCCGAGCAAATTAAAACAACAGCAGTAGCAGAGCTTTATTGCTCGCCTTTGATCGAGCTTATTTTCAAGCTCCGCGAAATTGTTGCTCCAGAGCTACTGTATTGTATATCGACTATCGTGAAAATTGAGAGCACGCGCGCACGCGATTCGGTTGTTGAATATTGTGTGTTTATTCATGAACGCGGGGCAATTGGTTTTGTTATTAAGATTGAGATATAAACTCGTTTTATTGATTCATGCCAAATAAATATACTGACGTCGCTTTATTATAATATCCTACCTTGAAAAGCGGCTTCAAAGCTGGCCTTCTCCTCGGCCAAATCGGTGTCCTTGCCGCTCATTGTGGTGACGGCAACGGCTGCGGTGATCTGCAGGAAGCAGCAGCAGCTCGCTGCCAGGACGAGCCAACGGCTATAGTGTCCGGCCATCGTGTCGATCCTCGCACATGCACTCGTAACACACCAATCCTATATCTATACTTATATCTCTTATTTCTGTCTCGCGACGATGACGGATTTTCACACGCGCGGATCAAGCCTCATCGAAGAAGCTTATTGGGGCGCCGTGGCCCGCTATTATTATATTATAATATTCACTCGCGCACTCACGCACTTTTTCTTCCTCGATTATATAGGATGGATTATCCGGATGATTTGACGTGTGTATAGGAACCTGTATATGCTGAAAGATATATGTTTTTTGTTTGTTAATATGTATATACTTGTGAGATTTTTGCTCCGAAGAGAATCTTCCTGTGACTAGAATAATTTTTAGATGCGCTTTTGAAAAAAAAAAAAATGAATCCTTCTCTCTCTCCATTGTTGGAATCAACAGCCGGCAGCACTTGCGCGACAGAAAATCCAAAGAAGAATTCATTATAGTCCCAAAAGCCGTAGGCTATATTCGATCGTGACGAACAGCGATAAAGCTCTCTCTCTCTCTCTCTCTCTCTCTTCATCACATGAAAGACGTAGGTCGCGCGGCGGGCGAAAGTTTGCCCGGACGGCGGCGGCGCGTTTACGTTTAATATTCGCGGCACGCGCTTTGAAGGGCGAAACTTGGCTGGCAATGACGATTTCCAAACTTGCCTACTATATATATATATATATATATATACTCTCGGACCCTTCTCTGCCAGTCGGGAATCCAATTTTCTAGGGAAGAACGAGAGACGGCCAAGTTTCCTTCTCTCGCTAGGCGCAGGGGGGGGGGGTGGATAGATGGATGTCCCTCTCGTTCGCGAGCGTAATTATAATTAGTTTATTTTTCGCTCTCTCTCTACCAGTGTGTATACATTCTTCTTTCCTTATTCCTCTATCTTCCTCGGTCATCGATCGCTCATCCGGTATACCTTCGTGTATACTACTACTATATAATATATGTAGTCTGAGAGGATTGTCTGGATATTCGATTGTGCTTATATTTGTCGGTTATAATACACCTAGAAAGATAATGCGCGTTGATAGAAAAAAAAACGTACAACAAATCCACAAACTCGACCTACAATTCGCGCTGCAATTTTACCCTCCATATAATCCCGAGCTTATATAACGTATATATACACTGATAGCTGCACGGCTTCCTATATAATTATACAGCGAAAGGTACATCAGTAGCATTCGAGGTGAAATCATCGGCCGAGCAATTACCTCTCGGCGACGCTAACGAAGACCCCGGGACACGAATCCGTGATGAGAGTAGCGAATTTATTCGCCAACTGGCTCTCCTCCCTCTGTGTTTAAATCCACATATATACATGTATACACTCCGTCACGAGAAAATCGCGATTTTATTTCGCCGTTGATTCATGACCTTTTCGTATATATAGATATATACATATATACTATACACGCTTGCGGAAAATGGATATTTTCTCTCTCTTTCGGCGTATACGTCTGGCTTTTTGTTGTTTGTTTGGCCGGACGGCTCTTTTTTTTCCGCCGGCGGAAAAAAAAATTGAGCTCCCGGACCGTTCATTACGTCGGCCAGAAACGTTTTGATGGGCAAATACAGCAGGGCAGAAGGAAACGCCGCTGCGTTTGTGTGATGCGAAAATTGAAGTTGAAATTGCGCTCGCAAGCTATGTGCGGTGTGGGATTGAATTTTTTTTTATGGCGAATGTAGTATACATAGACATTATAGGGAGTATATAAGGATAGGCTATCTTGGGACATATGAAAGGAGAACCATTAATATACTTGGAGTTTTAATTTTATAACGCGGGCGTAAAAGCTTCTCTCCTAAAATTTCCGATACTTTTATTAGAGCATATAGTAGTATAGCCTGGTGTAAAAATTTCAGTGCAAAGAGTCTCTCGAGATTGAGAGCGTTGAGAATCGAATAAAAATGCAGCTCCTCAAAAGTTTCGAAATTAATGCACGAGAATGTTTAATCGTCATAATTACACGCGTAATAAAGACGTCTAGCATTACCCGCAAGACAATTTCTCTCAGATCGTTGCCCCGCATCAGCCGCGAAACCGAATATGACGCACATATATAAGGACCAATAATAATAAACGGCTCTCCTCGGGTTTCCCCTTTCGCGTAAGCCGACACTCGCGCAAAAAGAACACACTGTGTAATTTCACGTCGACTCGGAAATCGTCCCGACGCGCTAAACACCTTGAATTTCGGCGCGGTGTCGAGTTGTCCTGGGCCGCGCGCGACATCGGATATTTATGCCTATATATAGGACGACGACGTTCCTACGGACAAATCCAAGACGCGTAAGGTGATACTTGCAGAGAGGTAATTCAATGAGCCTGTGTAGTCCTTTTTCGCTCCAAGTGTTTTATGTAATTCGGAGGCAGTGACCGTGTTGGACGGGAGAAGCTATTGAATGATAATATATACGTGTGTATATTATCGTATAATTAACACCGAGAATCCGCGCTATTCGTCAAAGGATTCCATCGTACAAAAGCGAAAGAACGACGAAAACTCTGTAATATCGTATCAGAGTTAATTAGCGAATTCCCGCCGATGAAACGCCGGATACACTAAGCAATTACAGAATCGCCGGTGAGCAATAAAATGTTTCGGTGTGCGCGGGCGGTCGTGAAAAAAAAACAATATAACAAGAAAAAAAAGAAAAAAACGATGATAAAAGCTTTTGTTATTCGAGACAGATTTTATTACACCGGCTGCGTATATTTGATTACGCATATATCGAATCGTGTTCGGGCCATGGCACGCATAAAAACGCGAAAAATTAGGGGTCAAAAGCGCTTTTTTTATTATTAAAAAAAAACGAGATCTTCATCAATCCACGAGCCTTGTAATATGTTTCACACACAGAGAAGGACGCTCCAGTGGGCTAATCGTTCCACTCCACATACTCTCCGCCGAAAGAAGAAACACCTGCTTCAGAGCGCACAAGACGCCAATTTAGGGGTAACAAAAAAAAAGCACAAAACACACCCCCTGACACTCGCTCTCCACACCCACAAAACAAGCCTCGGTTATTATCATTATTCTCCATACACAGCGTTGTGATAGCAAAGGAATGCTCTCTCTCTCTCCCCCTGTGTATCGGAGCTCACAGCAGTGTGTGGCGGCTCCTTCTCCGGGACGATAAATCGCGCCGCCATAGTTGAGAGGCGTTCGCACGTAGTATGTATATATACGTAGTACTACATAGTAAGCGCGCGCAGCAAAGACGGGGGAGGTCTAAATAAATGGTCCGCCGGCGTGATCGTCGAGCGAGAGAGAGAGAGAGAGAGAGAGACGTTTCTTTTTCCAGGCAACGAGCTTGCAGTACACAGAGATTCTCCTCGAAGCTTTCACACGCATTAGTTGACGTTGCAGCGATGTGTATTATACCTGATGTAAGTCACTGGTAAAAAGACGAGGACAGTAGTAGCACAGAACGCGCGAAAACAAACACACGAACAACGCGTCGCGGAATTTCTCTCCCTCTCTCTCTTTTTTTATTGGAGAGAAAAAAGAATATACTTATTAACGAGGAGAGAGAGAAAGCTCGGTCACGCGCGGCCGCCAGCAGCGTGATCGCCGGCCGGTGTCTTCAATCGAACTGCGGGGCTCGGACGACGGTGGCGCCTCGACGCTCCCCGTGCTGTACAGCTCCCCACCCGGATAGTCGAGCGGTTCTCTGCGCCGAAGCAGCGGGGGTGGCTACATCCCTCCCTCTCTCTCTCTCTCTCTCCCCTCGCGCATACAGTGCGAGCGCCCAGACAGGTAGCTTGCAGGTGTAGTACCTATACACACTTCTCTCTTCTCTCTCCGTGTGTATATGTACGTCTGCTGCGACGCACTCGGAGCTTTCGCCTGATGCATAAAAAATACGCTCTTTCTCTCTGGCTCGCGTAAACGAGCCCATGCAGCTTTAACGCACCTGTGGACGTATAATACAAAACGCTCTCGGGCTCCAGATCATATATGGCATTACGCGTGTGTGTTTCCATTGCGCACCGTAACTCTCTTTCTCTTTACTACTGTGGCTCAATGTGCTATGTGGCAGGGGGTGTATAGACAGAGAGAGAGAGAGAGAGCCTACTTCGATCCGCTCGCGCTCCCCGCCATGGCGTTTTTTTCGCGCCGACGTCGTGCTGCGATTCATTTGAGGCTGAGAAGAGAGCGGAGGGATTATACTCGCTGCTGCAGCAGCTCTTTCATTTCCTTCGCTAGCTCTATTGTGCGGAGGCTCCTCCGTGTCTTGTGTCTTCTTCGGCTTTTTGCGCGCGTCGGCTTCTTTTGATTGAGAGGAGAGGCCGAGATCAAAGACGAATGAATATATGGTGGCTGATGGCTTTTTGGGAACTGATGATGACTTTTGAGTTTTAGCTGACGTGTATGGGTAGCCTGTTCTGGGATCCTGAAGAAACTTTGAGATAATTCGAAACAATGAATTGAAAAATTATAACTTAAATTATTATTAGACTCTGCAGCCATACAGGATTTCTTTTTAAACGTAGATTGCTATATAATTCTATATACAAATATGTACACGATCTCTTTTGAGAAATAAAATTATAATGAACGTATGAAGTGGAAATGCTGGAAGATTTCGTTGTAAATTTTCGATGCTACGCCGGCGACTGAATAAAGTTATAACTTTCTGTACAATGGAATAGGGACAAAGTAATTTTTTCTCAGTTTACTGGGAGGGTCGATATGTATATGCGACTCGTAGAAACTAGTTCAACTGAAAAAATGCGTCGGAGGAATACGTAATGAGCACCTTTTGAAATTCGCTCATGGCATAATGTGACTTTTACAAATGAAATTTTATATTTGTACGGAGATGAAGGATGAAGGGTTAATTTTTTCTCCGAACTCAAGTTGATTATTCTTTCTGCTATAATTAATTGTCGTTGGAATAAACGAATAACGAGAAATTATCGGAAGAGTTCCCAATCAAGCTATCTCTTCTTCTATTCCGTTATCAATAATTGAATTTAAACAGCACTTTTACTGCGAAATGTTTCGAATTTCCGCTGCAAACATTCGATACCGTCGATCGGTTTCGAATAACAAAAAAGTCTACGTTTGATATCGAC
>UCQR01004360.1:0-10243 GCA_900474235.1 Cecidostiba semifascia
AAGTGCTGATCGTCGGTATGTGAATGTAGTAGACAAAAAAAGTTTGAATTTAAGTTTGAATTTAAAACACATCGTTTTATATTTAAAGTCTAAGCCAGAAATTCGACCAATTTTCCCGCAAATCACGAAATTTGTGAGATTGTTGATGACAGTTCCCGGATCTTCATGCACGAATGAGCGATCGTTTTCAGCACTTAGGCGTTTGAAGAGTTACTTGCGCTCTACAATGACTCAATCTCGACTAAATAATGTTAGCATATTAAATATTTATAATGATGAGCTCGATGAGCTGGATATTGATAATCTATTAAATATATTTATTAGTAAGCATAATATTCGACGACAAACATTTGCTATAAAAGAAAAGTAAGTTATTACAAGTAAATAATAATAAAAACTAATTTATTTAATTCAAAAATTGATTTAATTTATTTTTACCATGTATTATGTATGGGGTATGTGGCTTTCAGTCTGTTAGCGCTAGTTTCGTAATTTTAGGGGTTTTTAAGGTATTTTTTAATTTTGAAAAATCCAGACCTGGGAAAAATACCCGATGACGCCCCTGCAAGGAATAATATTTCAGGTATAGAGTTATAAGTATTAGCGCCCTTGTATATATGAGTAAAGTACTCCAGCACTCGGCTCGCGTTGTATACGGTGTCGTGCAAACATTGAAGCTCGTCTCTCGTCACTCGTATATAAGTAGTAAGTAGTCGCGCGAGCACGCTTTCCAGGAAACACAGAAACAATCTCCGCAGACAGACGCGTCTCTGATGCCTCGCGGCAAACGCCTTGATTGCTCCTGCGAATACTTGTATAGATATATATGTAGGTGTATAACACACGTCGATCTCCTCACCACTGATGCTCTGATTTATTTTCTTTTACAAGCATTATAACAACCATTTAGCATAGGTATTAGGTTCACTGGCTCCGTGTCACATATCGTACTGTTTTGTTCAGACGAGGATGGATATTTCGGAGCGTATATAATATCCAAGACCACAGAAAGTTTACGTGGAAAGCTTTAATATTTCAATCGCGCGCTTCCACGTGCGACACATTTCAGCGCAATTCCGCAGCGTTTAATGAATAGACGCATAATATTCAGCCATAATTAAATTGGAACTATAATTCATTTTTGGAATCGCATATATATATGTGTGCTGTCAGCTCGGTGAGTATGCGCTTGCAGCTATTTCACGAAACTACATATATAAATATATTTTACTTACACACTGTATTACTGATGAACGCGTAAAATACTGCGGTTACGGGCATATAGCACAACTGATGCGCGCGAGTCTCGGGGATAATATCGCAGAATAGTTCTGTCCCGAAACGAGAGAGCAGTGGCAAACTATATCTCATCGTCAATTATATAATATACGTTCCAGATGAAATATCAAGTGGAAAAATTATTCGCATACGTTTAAACTCATATAATATCCGCGCTCTGAGCGAACAACTTCTCAGCAGCGTTTCGGGGAATTAAAGTTCCATTTGCTAAGTCAAACTTTTACCCCAACCCCAACTTTCCCCCTCGCGGCGACGGAATCCTGTGAAATTCCCGGTCGGTAGTCGAAAAACGTAGTAGTAGCGTGCTCGTCCCGCGGAGAACTGAACATATCCCCCCTGCAACGACGAGAACAAAAAAAAAATCTCTCGAATCAGCTCTCAAAAATCCCAACTCGTCCAAATCCCGTCGAGCAAGCGAGCAGCAGCAGCAGCAGTAGCACGAGTGCGGATAAAAAAAGCGCGCTATATGTGGCAACTGTCCCTCGGCGTTTGACGCGACCACGTCGCCTTAAACACCAATCCTGGACACCGTTCGAGCAATCAATAACGGACTGTGTATATGCACTGTCCGTCTCTGTAATCGCCTTTTTTTCTGCAAAACAACGAAACTGTCCCGTATCAAGCGCCTTTTTGCCTCTATATCTCGTTCCAATTTCGCAAAACAGCGCGGCTGCAAAAAAGCGCGGGAGCGTGTAACTCTCACGCAAAAAATAGAAGGCCGCCGCGATCTACAGTTCACGGAATTCCATTAACGAATACGACTCGCTTTCTCGCCAGAGAGACGGGGATAGGAGAGAGCTGGAGTGCCAACGCATCGGATTCCCGGTATACGGCTCTGCGCGCTTCCGGAAAAGCCATCCCGACTCGAGCGCATGGCAATAAATAGATTAGAGTCAATAAGTATCCGCGCAACGCCAGCTGGCAGCCCTTGCGTTGAGGAACTTATACCTGCAGCAGATGATACGCAGAGTATACGTCCGTTTCCGCTTTGATAATCAGGAGGGGCTTCCTCGCGAGACGACGAGCGTTTCTGCAGTACCAGCTTATAGTGCAGTGTGTATACATATAAGTACACGTGTATATAGGGAGGGCTCTTGATTGCTCTTTTCGTTTACTCTCGCCGGCGGGGAGGGATTAAGCTTCGATTAATTTCTCGAACGTCTGACGGTGCTGCTGCTTCTGCTGCTCCTCCCCCTCGATGCTACGACGACAGGGTCTTTATGTACACGGTACCTTCTGCTGCGAAATGGGATTTTGCCAAGTATTTCGAGCGAAATTCAAGAATTGTCAACAACGCTTTTTACTTCTGAACTTTTCATCAACTATTTTATCTTTCGTGAAACAGCCAGTTATATATTCTGTGCGCGAATAGTGGTGAAGAGAACAAAAAAATTCTTGGCTATATAGGTACCAGAGACCCTGGGGGAAAATTGGGAGAAAGGCCAGTCGAAAAACTGTTAAAGTATGACTCATTGTTCGCACACCGCAGTGTTCGTTTATTTTGATGCATGCGAAAAATTGATACCAAGCATGAGCATTGGGTTGTTTTTCTAGTTACTCCGCTCTTCGTGGCGTATAGATTTTTTAGGTTCGTATTGCGTCAAGAGCAGTAGTCTGAATTTGATAGGAAGCAATGTGTCATCAAAATTTGAGCACTCATGTATACCAGCGATGCTCGAGACACATGCCAATGGTGCAGTGCAGATAGGCGACAATGGATTGCTACATATATACGTCTATTCATATATTTTCGATTCATGCTTTATATCTCATACAAATTTACGAATTATTATCGACGCGCGAAAAGAGTTTGAACCTACAGTATATAACGTAGAATTTTCCGTATACTTATAAGCACGTGCGGTTTATCGAACTTTCCTTTGCGGCTACGTATAGTATACCGCGTACAGCCAGTTAATTTCGTTCATCCTTTTCCTATATCTTGCGGCTGATTGGTTTATAATATTGGCGCACGCGGGGCGCGCCTTACGGCCATTAGGAACACGATGAGCGATCTCGGAAACTCTTCACTATATAACTCCCGACGGATTCAAAGATGCTGAAAGAAAGCTTGGCGGAATCTATCTCTAATTTTTAATTTTTCAATTTTTATAATTATTTTGTTTAACAAACTTTTACTCAACCTGAAAATTTGAACCTTCCTTGAGAATATTTAATCTAGAGCATGAAGAAGCGTGTTCTTTCCAACCGCAAAAAAAACTTGGCGAGAAACTACTGCTGCTAATACTTGCATGTAAGTTGCTATACGTAACGCTTGTCAAAAACTTTAGTTTATTATGAATTTTCTTCAAGCTTATGGAAAACTTTCCATACTGCCACACACAAGTTGGGATTATTGTGGGATCCAGATTAAATTTTTTACGCGCGTTTTTATATTATTAATGCGAAAAATTGCGACTATCCTGTGCAAACTTTGAAAGCGAAGCTCAGGAATTTAGAGTTTATAAAAATTCAACATAGAAAGCTTTTTTTTTTTTTAACAAAAATTAAAATTGAAGTCCAACAATCGGTTGCAAAAATTATATTTCATACCCAGTCACGACAATCGTGCAAGCGAGCAGATTACTATCAAGCGCAAAAATTGCAGCCTCTGCGACC
This sequence comes from Cecidostiba semifascia, assembly GCA_900474235.1. Taxonomy (NCBI): domain Eukaryota; kingdom Metazoa; phylum Arthropoda; class Insecta; order Hymenoptera; family Pteromalidae; genus Cecidostiba; species Cecidostiba semifascia. The sequence goes on from UCQR01004360.1 coordinate 3,919, forward strand.
GCATATCGAGAGAACCATATAAGAGTAGAGCAGAAGCGAGACAAAAAGAGGTCACGCCCGAGCTGCGTCTATATCCGCTTCAGAGAGAAGAGAAGATCATAGCCACGAGAAAACACGTAGCAGCAGTAGCCACTCACGTGTATATTTTCCACGCGCAGACAATAGCCGAGAGCGTCGCCCAGGAGAAAGAGGGAAAGAGAGAGAGAGAGAGAAAGAGGGAAAGAGGCACGTCACGTCGTCTACGAACTTGCGGCTGATACAAAAAAAGTCTGTTAGCCGAAGTACATCGATGCTCAGCTCCACAGGTATCGAGTCAGTTGGAAGAGACTGGCAGAGTGCGTATAGCTGATATGCGACACTATCCACTGCCCAGCTCAACGTTAATTTCATTTAATTACGTACATATATAATACATCCATATTATGGAGCGGCGGTGTGTTTGAAGGAAGTTATACATCATGCCGATATCATTAGGAAATTCCGGGAAGCGCATAATACAACGGCTGCATTTTGATATGCTCATCACGTACATACGACGATATGTTCCTCCTAGATGTATCGCTCGAATTCTGGAGGATAAAAGTATAGTTTTGCGGAAAATCTCAGTGCCGGACACTGTCGAGTCTATAGTCTCAGACATGCGCGCGTCGCTACATATAAATTCATAAAAATCGTCAGCCCTCCGAGCGCGTAGTAGCATATCAGCGAGTTGACACCTTAGTAATTAACGCGGCGGAAGCTCGTCGGCACGTACTGCAGTCGCAGCTGCCTGTCAGCCCGGTTGATACTCTCCCAGCTCGTCCCGATGACTCAAGTCGCGGATCGTCGGGCATTAGCCCTGATGGAGGTTCGCCTCGACGATCACTTATGCTGCAATTAATCGCAGTTTCAAAGAGAGAGAGAGAGAGAGAGAGAGATACGGATGTGCGTTGAGCTTACAAATGAAAAGCGCATAATCTGATGCTGATGTGATCGAGTAAATCGCGTCGCTCGCGCGGAACACTCGATTCTCTGCGGAAAAAAGCTGCAGCGGCCAGTCGACTCTCCGAGAGTTTATCAGCTGAGCTATACAAGCCCTGGAACAAACAGAGCCGACAAGGTATACGCACATCCCTTGTAATCGCATCGTTAATCACCCCGTCGCAGAGTAGTAGTCGCATGTCCGCGCGGTGCTATACCGGTCTACATCACCGATGTTACTCCTATGTGTGTATACCGTATACACATATACCCGGCTCTGGACAACACAAATCTCGCGGTGCAGCGCTGTAAAAATGGCTCTCGTTATCGCGCGATAAAGGCAACACTGAATCACGCTGCATCAGCTTTTGTTTCCGCATTTGAGCAGCTCTGATGGTGCGCGCTGCAGTAGCAGTTCAATCGGCCCAATAGATTTTACACATAAGGAGCCCCTGCAAAATACCATGTAACAATATAAAATTGCCTCCTTTTTTCCTGCAGAGTGTGCCGCTCGCGCGTCGGTATGAAGAGATGCCCGCGAGCAAATTGATGGCCCTCGGTGCGCATAGTGAAATCCGCTTTTTCCACTAGCGCACGTCGTCGAGGTTCTTATCGCGAGACGCGTCCAATGACTGGTGCTGATGCTTGCAGGCGAAAATAATGCGCGCACTTCATTCTTATCCGATCGCGCGGCTCGGGGATATATTCAGTCGAGCAGCGCGATGCGCGCCGGAAAATTCACTCGACTGCAGCAGCGATCCCTTTTCGATCTCCTGAAATCCGAATGACGTCTCACCCCTTAAATACTTTAGAGAGAGAGAGAGGGCGAGCGGGTGCAGAGCTCTCACTAGGGTATATGTACGGCGCAGCTGCATGTGCGTTAATCTTCGGTCTCTCTCGCTCCCTCTCTCTCTCTGCCTCCTGGGTTCGAGACTTGGAGAGCGACGTTCCTTTGACCCCCTGTACACCCACACCCACACACATGCAGCCACACTCTCTTTCCGTCTCCGAGGATCGTGGCACTCTCGGCGCGCTCGGAGGAGCATAAATCAGAGGGTCTTTACGGGGGACACGACGCCGAGAGTATACTTCGGGGGGTTTGCGACCGTTTGCGATCCCCCCAGTCCCAATATACTCGATAACAGTCGATTTTCGAACGCTTCCGCGAATACCGCGCTCGCGAGACACTCGTGCAGCCAGTAGTCAAGTGGCCGAAAGAGAGAGAGAGAGAGAGGGAGAGGAAATAATGGACCTCGGCAAGAGCGCTAAACGCGCGCGCGCGCGTCAAAGAATTTATAAGGGGCTGACATGCTCGCGCGATTCGTGGCGACGGAATTTAACTCCCCTGCCACTCTAACGGAGCGAAATTCCGCTCTCTTGCTCTCTAAAAGATTCAGGGAGGGAGGGCTTCTCGCACTTCTCGCTCTCTGCTATGCCTGTGCTTCCCACCTCCCGCAGCGGCGGCGGCTGCTGCACAGGACTAGCGAGAAACGCCCAGCGAGCAGCGGCCTCGCGCATCAGGCACCCGCCGCCCCCCTGCAGTCGTTCGTAAGCTCGCTCGCGCTCGGCTCCCGGCGCCGGTGAGTATCAGTCGCTGCGAGTGTCTCTCCGCGGGAAGACGCATCTCGCTATATACAGCTTCATTGCCTTCATCTCGCGCGCGCGCTCGCTTTGTGTGTCGTTTCGTGCGTAGCGCAACCCTTTGTCCAGCCGGTGCTCGTACCTATATAATATTATATACGTCGCAGCCCAAGGTGCATATCGGCATTGTTTGTATTATTCTGTATACGTACTGCATATAGAGCTGAAGATGCGAGCAACGATGATAAGCGGCAAACGCCGCCGGCGAAGGCTGCTGAGCCGGTGAGCCGGCGAGTCGCCGCAGTGTAGTGAGCCTCCTCCGCACTCCCGGCCTGCACAATGAGCGAACCTGCCACTGCGCGGACTGCACGCCGGCGCTCGGTGAGTGATTGCGCGCTATACTGCAAGACGCGTCTTCCTCCTGTCGCATGTCGCCGCCGTCCCGGCCGCTGGATGCTTGTGCGTTTTTGCGAACTGCTGATTTTGGCGATGGGGATACTCTGTTTTTCTGCCGCGGCAACTCTCCGAGATTGAATTTTGATTTATGACTGCGGCTTGCAGACGGGCTCTTTATTGATGATTATTTCGAGGCGGTTCAATCTGCTGATCGCGACTCAAGTGTTTTTTACATTTGCTATAGACGCTCTGCTTTCAACGACATCCTAATACAAATATGTATTTTCGGGCAATTTCATTTTTCACAAATAGCAATAATCTTTTCATTGAAGTTTCTTTTGTATAAATGGAAAATTCCAATTTTTCATTATACAGAGACACACGTATATTGATTTTACTTTTCATTTGCAGTACAAAGGTAACGGTGCAGCTTTTTTCGTTTCATAGAGCCGTTGCAAACGCGCTACTTTTATAATTGGATTTACCTCCGTTATTTCGGTTTCACGATATTATACAACTTTTGAAGGAATGCCTTTGATGGCGTATTCACGCGACATATAAGCGCCGCGCGAGGCTACAATCTAGAATGTATAACTTTACAAAATAGATTTATGCAGCCTTACTTCGTTCCCTCCTTTCTACTTGTAGATGTAGATTCGAATAGACAGCCCGTGAATTTCACTCGACTTCCTGACTCGAAACGCAATTTGAAATTAACTGTTGAAATGCTAAAATCATCTTCTTATAGTCTTCTTAACGTTATGTAAAAGAATATATATTCAGACCTAGTCGCGAATTTCTCTTGCTCTTGGTTTGTGTACGCAAGCAGCTTATGACTTATGTACATACTTGCCGGAATTCCGAACCAGTTGCCTCGAAATCAGCATATTTATTCGACTCGATTAAATTTCATTTAAAAATCGAATAGAAAAATCCATTAAGCCGTGTGTAATTAAAAATTAAAAATTGTTGAACATCATTTTCTATTTTTGCATAGTAAATATTTCAAAGCACTTTTATTGCCTTTTCCGTGACGCGTCTATCACTTTGAAGCAAATTGTAAGGATAGAAACTCGAGAGATTCAAAGTCGCGATCAGAGAATTGTAAGTAGGTTACATGTAACATGCTTTGAAAAATCTCCATGTGAAAATGACTTGTACTATCAGAGTTTTAATGTCCTTTACACGATTTTCATGGTTTGAAAAGAATTCTGTTTTTTTTTTCAATTTTAACTATAGCACCAGAAGATAAAAATAAATTACATTTTTAGAATGCTGCGAATATCAAGTGAAATAATTGTATTTTAAACTTCTCTTTTCATCGTATTTCTTTATGATAAAATACAATTTTGCGGATTATGCTTTAAAAATATTTCGCATTTGTTCTCGAGAACCGCAAAATGAAGAAGACAAACTGCATTCGACGTTGAATTTTCCGCACATATATTATGCCATTATTTGTACATTACGTGAAGTTACCTTTTGAGAATAGCGTACGCACATTACTCAACACTTCCATCGTCACAAGCCGCAGTATGCATAAATATACAACGTGAGCCGCAAATTTCTGGTCTACTCTCGCGCCATTTATTACCCTCGACGCATATAACTATAAATGTATAACACGTAATTTCTATAACAAAATACGTACTCGATATAGATAGTCCTGCTTAAATGTTGCTTTTTTAGCATTTATTATTCATTGAATTTTTATGCAAAATGTAAAATGAGATACTTGATATGCATCAAATTTGCCACATGCGTAAACTTACGCTTCTTAGACTTTACGATATTCCAAGTCTTTAAAAAAAAAACATATACTCTTAGTGACGAGTACTTGAAAAATCTTAATTTAAAATTTTAAGAAATTTTATAAATATTGATACCGTTGCAATATTCACTCTGAAGCAGTATGTGTTTATTTTGGCCTTATGCTAGTAGTAAGCCTCTTGGAGATCATATTTATGCAAAAGAGCACAATATCCGTGGTAATAGAATTTAACAGTTGGAAGTATATTTACGAGTCTTTTATCACCATTTATGGCACATAAAGCATGAAATTAAAAAAAATATAAAGTCCTTAAGCCGAGACGCAGACGCAATAAAAGCTTAATAAAATGTCATTCTTCGCTGGAAAAGCCGGCTTTCGCATGCAGTAAGAGCTCAAAGTTTAACTTATGAAAGTAAAATGCTTTTTAAAAGTATTTTCAACGTCTGCATGGATCGACCGATGGCGCTTTGAACGTCTGCCTTATACAAAAAATTGAAACTTTACGTACCAAGTACCTCAAAGGTATATGATGTCCTTCCCGAAGACTAAGAGTTTATTAATTTAACCCGAGAAATGTCCGAGGACACCGTCCTCCAGCAACCACATCTTTGTGGCTGTTAATAATGTTATGGCGGTGTGGTTACCTGTAGGACCATTTACGAGGTGCTTAATAGCTGTGAGTACCTTGTTAAAAACGTTCACCAACATTTTACCAACGCTTCATCAATTTTGCAAGCTTCGGTCAATTTCAGTAATTTGCGTAACGACTGGTCCAGAATCATTTATTTTGGTTAACCAACGGTGAAATTTTAAAATATTGTAAAAATAACGCCAATTAAACTTTGTGTACTGCTCAAATAACGCATTCACAACGTTATTATTATTATATTTCATTGGTGTGATACCTGTCTGTATATATTCGAAATATCTATTCATCATTCAAAACAAGCATCAGCAGCACACATATTCTTCCGCAAAAGCTTCGACATCGAGATCGTCCCCACAGATCCAAGCAATTAGGGTGCGCTCGCGGTTGTAAACTCGAATAGCTATAGGTATATACTTGTAGATAAATATAATAACATAATCAATTGTAGCGCAGGCTGCTATCGCCTCGTTATCATCGCCGCAATCATCGGCGGAATAAATGCGCAGTCACACGCGCAAAGCTTCTAATACACGTATGCATATACTCGTATGCATAATGCAATAGGCTTCTAGTGTCTCTCTCGCGCGCGCGCGCGCGCGATGTTTAATCTCCTTGCACTGGGTATAATGTACTCGGCTCGTTGGATGCGTTGCGGCGCATTGTGCCAGGCGCGCGCGGTAAGGACGCACTTTCGAGGCCGCAGTGCCGCGTTGCTTCCGGCGGAGGGAGAGATGTAGGTGGAATAGCGCTGGCCGATATATATGTATATATACCTACCTACCTAGCCCATGCGTACGCAGTAGTACACGGGTCATTCCACGTCGCCTACTGTATCACGCCAAATTTGCCGGGAGGGAGCGCTTTCCACTCTGGCGGATTTTGACGCGTCGATTTGTCCGCTTGTTTATATAGGTGTATCGCGGGCTGGAAGCCGACACGCGACTACTATACTCTACACTCCTATATAC
>UCQR01004361.1:0-11086 GCA_900474235.1 Cecidostiba semifascia
AGCAGAAAATAACCATAATATAAAAGGAACCTAAGATTAAAACATATTTTTCTCATGTTGTCACAGATGTCACAAATCAAGCTTCGAACCAACGATGATAAGTGTTTCACAATTGACGTCGAAATTGCAAAGTGTTCAAATACCATAGAAAGTATGCTCGACAACCTAGGCATGGATGGATTAGATGAAGAAATATTGCTACCAAATGTCAGTGCAGAGATTCTTGAAAAAATTATTGAATGGGCAACTTACCACAAGGGCGATCCACCGTATGCTAAGGACGAGGATGGTTTTCCAGCAAAGAGAATAGATCTGAGCGGATGGGATAAGAAATTCCTAGAGGTATGTATATTCACGCAGTTTTGTTTGAATTTAAACAATTGTATGTCTTTGGGCTTATATGTTAATTCTATATTATCTTGCACTGATATTTAACCACGTATGTTGTTTTTTTTTTCTACTTTTAGGCGAACCATCAGACATTACTTGCATTAACCCTAGCTTCCAACTACCTTGAGATCAGGCTACTGTTATGCATCTGCTGTACTCAACTCGCGAAGCTTTCAGAAGGAAAATGCGTCACTCAAATACGACAAAGTTTGAATCTTCGTCGACCGCCGGAGGAAAATGACCATTCCCATGAAGTCATGGATGCGAAGATTTCAACCACAGCGAAAGAGGAGGGACAACACTTACATGTGTCAGAGGACCAAAATGTGCCCGCTTTTTCTACCACACGGAAAACCCGTCAGGGCAGAATCAGTGCCAAACGTCAGTAGGCGGCGTGCGCCGAGTTCGAGGTATCAGGGACGTTCCCATTTCGAGGCAGATCCTGCCCCGATGCGGTATTAACAGCGAGCGCGGAGTGGAAGTATAGTCTCACCCGATTTAATTTCAGCCTCATACCAGGCAATGATCCGGCATGCCTGAAGTTCAGTGTTCTTTATTTCGAGGACCTGAAATCAGAGCCTGATCAGGACCAGATAAATTAAATTAATTCCACTTACTAAATCTCTGTATAACTCGCTTTCGATGTAAGCTTGAGATTAAGGTCATCGAAATCTTGTAATTGTTTTAAAGGTAGATTCATATTATATTTCTCAGCTAGCGTTGCTAATGGTATTATGCTGTCATCGTCAGCGAATGGTCTATTGTTGACAGTCCATGTCTATGTTTCATCGACATCTTGTTGAATATTGATTAATCTTGCATCCAATGATTTTACTTTCCTATCCAAAGCTCCGGGAGACACAAGTGTTAAATGCAAATTACATACTTTTGAATATATTCAAAATGTTAAAATCGACAAAGTTACCTTCAAATTTCTTACTAAAACTTTCCAATAACTCTGTAAAAATGATGAAAATGTTAATAGGGGTGGGGGGTTCATAGTGTAATGAAATAAAAAAAATTTTTGTTACCTCATGACTTTGTTACCTCATAAATAATTCTACCAGAACAGTCGATGTTATCAGAGGAAAGTTTATCAAACAATTTTTCCGACTTACATTCAGTCGCGCACTGACTTGTTGATAGATTATCTTTTACAGGATCATAATATATAATTCATTATTTTGTGACGACTCAGCGCTTACTTGGCTCGGAACAAAACATATTTCTTCTTCAGATTCAGTTTTTTAATTATTCTTTTATATTCACAATTATTATTGACAGAATCCACCGACTAACAGTACATGTTATGTTGCACGGGTTATGTTTACTGTTTTAAGGATATATTCCGGCAACACTATGACTACTATACGTTGTACAGAAAAGTTTCTATATTAAGGGATCGAGTGTTCCGGCAACTGTACGGTGCTGAACGGTTGAATTTTTTTTAAAGAAAAATTCGGAGCAGGACCGGATCTTTGAGGGGTCTTATGCCTGAAGTACAACCTGAAGTATGATTAAGGCGAGCCTCATAAGGGCCTAATTATAATTACGGTAAACCGGATTTACTTTCTACTCGGGACCATGTCTGCTCGGCGGAATTGCCGTAGTCAGCGAATTTGGAAACGACCTGGTGACGGCTTCAGAAAACTGCATAAAGTGTACATTACTGATTGCTTCAGATGAAGCAATCTGCGCAGTTTGATCTAGAGATTTTTTCATGTTTCATTTTCAATATTTTGAAAATTAATACACGTACTTGAACGATATCAAATATGTGAATTATTATCTTGTATATAAATTTGTGAACATGTCTTGGTGAATATGCTTTTCATTTTATAAACAATTTTATAAACAAGTTGCGTATTTGATATTTTTCGATCTTCGCTAGAAGCCTTCTTTCGTAATGCTAAAATTCTTATACACACGGCACAGCCTGCCACGCACCGCACTGCCTTTTCAAATAGATTTTTGCGATAACTCATGCACTTATATTAATATGCATACAATAGAAAGTCGATAATGATACGTTCGGTGTACATACGAATAGTGTAAAGAAAGGAAAAAGCATCTTTGCGAAAAAGCGCTACGTGTGTGCCATTATGTAGCTCGAGAGAGCAGTGAAAGTATACAAATATTAAGTCTACAGCGTAAAGAAAAAGCAACACCACCGCCATTAAATAATTAAATATATTCCACGCAATCCAGCAAAAAGCTACTTTTCACCTGAAACAAAATCAAAATAACGAGTCAACTCGCCACTCCAAGCCTAAACGAGCGAGAATCTCATTCTACGACTGTATGTACACCAGAGAAGTCGTGTCTGCGCTCTCTGAGATATATACAAGCAAAGTATCAAAGAAGCGAGAGAGGAAAGCCACTCAAACATTAGCACAGTTGCAGCAGCAGTGGTGACGACCTGGCTATTTACCTTCCTCGGCTTATCACGTCCTTAAAATTACGCGGGTCTCTCTCGCGGGTAACCTTCAATTTTCACTACACCGCGATAAGCCAGATAATAATTCGCCGCCGCCGCTGCGAGAGTTAATAAACACTCGGGTCATTGCTTCGTGACTCGCTGACTCTGCTCTTTCTCTCTCTCTCGTAGACGTAATAAAAGCGCATCATCGCGCGCGTCTATTATCTCTCTTACTCTCCTCAATGCGATTGTCATCATTTTTCAAAATGAAGAGGCAGTAGGTAGTAATAGTTAATATATAGAGAGATTGCTTTTTTTACGTCTTTGTTTGAGAAGCAAACAGTCACGAGATGTAGTATGTGTACACTGCTGTATATATATATAAGTCGAGAGAAAAAAATTTACGAAACTGCACGCGATCGTCTTAAATTTTCACCGACAACTCAATAACTCGACGTGAATCTCATTAGAATGTATTTTCCATACAGCGAATTTATATACAAAAGCGTGCATTCAACACGGAGTTTATACATATCAATAAATCGGCATTATATGCCATCGGCGTTCTCTCTCAACAATGCTCGAATAAGATATCGGTTTTTCTCTCTCGAATTCCACAATCCCATTTTACTTTGCATGCAAAATCACCACAATGAAATCTTGATAGCGCTCACCTTTGAATTGCGCGCTCGCGCGCATGGGTGTGACTATTTACTGTGGTGATCGAGAGAAAAACAACAACAACGGCATCAGTAGAGCTTCTTATGACAACATAATAGCGGTACATCAGCAGTTTGCCCCTTTTCAGCCGAGATCTTCTCCGCGCGCGAGGAAAACACCGTCGTCGATGAGGAAAAAAAAGCATCGGAGTGAGAGAGAGAGATATAGAGAAAGGCACACGATGTCAGCGATCGAGTATAATACACACACACACACACACACACACACACATACATATAGTTGCGCAACGTACTAACGAGTAAAAGCGCATGTGTATAGACACAATGAAACGCAGGAAGGTACACGCGTTTATTAGCTCTGCATATCAGAGCCTTGTGTGTTCATATATGCCTATACACTCCGATCGATTATCCGTCGAGTTATATGAGCTCGCTGAACTTTTGATTTATCGCCTACGCTCTCTGACCGGAAAAATCTCCGATAAAACTCGCGGAATTATCGTCAAAAGGGTATAAATACGATAGCTCCGCTGTTCTTTGTTCATATATACTCACTGTTCGATGATTCGATCAATATTGAGTACATATAGCGGTATAGCTTCCGCGATCAGTTACTTTATAATTTGTTCAGAACTGCACACACTGCACCTCTCGCAAAATACACCGACTCTTTTTTTTCCCATTGCTAATTCCGAGAGGCGGTTTCGTTTTGATTTCCTGGAACATAAGGTTGTACAGCAGCGGCAGCAGTAGTATAGTTCTCACACAATGCGGGCAATTTTTTCTCTCTCACTTTGCGGCGGCTCGTGTATTATATCGGGTTTCTTTCGAATCGCGAAAATCAAAAAAGGATCGCGTTACCTTACTGTATAACAGCAAAGGTCGCACGCCGTGTCGTAGATATACGTGTGCACAGTTTGTAGAAGGTTATTGAATCGAAAAATTGCGCGTATCGTATTATATATACCACCTTCGATCGGCAGCAGTAGTTGAGATCGTATTGTTTACAACAGATATATAGCTATAATATGTCCTATATATACTAGAGAGAATTAATTCGTAATCAGTATAAAGCTATATGATATCTCGAATCGCTGCACGCGGAACAATGAAATTATAAGCGCGAATATAAATAGTGTGCAGCAGCGTGTCGACAATCAGCCCTCGTAAATCAGCGTAATTAAAAAGCGAAACAGACTTTAATCGCGCTCTCTTTTGCATTTGTAAGTATGTGCGAATGACGGCCTGTCGTCGAAGTGTATTTATTATATAAAAAAAAAATATTCTCTATATGAGCCACTGCGCTTGTCAACTTTCGCTCTCGATTTTCCTTATCACCGGCTATTATCTTCCCTCCCCATCATATTGCGATTCTGCGAGAACTGATATATACGTATGCAAAACACGTGATGCGATTTTCCACTCGACGCACGCGTTAATTGTCCTTTCGACATATAAGTAGACTTATTCCCGTAAGAATTTTATAATATATACGATAATCCGTCCGAATGCTTGTTCTCGTATATAAAGCTCCGATAAATTAAGGGTAAATTTCACAATTAGATCGCGTCGATTGACAGTAATAACAAATTTAATAAATTCAACCGCTTAGTTGACTCTAAGCTCGATAAACAATTACCCCAATGAATAATGCCGATTTCACGATAAAATCATCAAAGCGAACCGTTCGATATTCCAAGCGCGTTTGTAAATATTTATTCGGATAAAGCTATAATACAACACGAATTACGAAAGTGTCTTATCGCACACAGAGCTGTACGTACACTTGGCTTATTTATCACCTGCGATGAGCATAGCGCGCGATCGCGTCCGTGCGCCCTAAACCATCTCCCTCTCCCCCATCACGGAGAAAAAGCTCTCTCATTGAATACGCAAAAATATATAATAGCGCATACAACAGTTATTCTGTATTATTGCAGACGAAGAGAGGCGCAAGAAAACAACGCTCTCATTAATTGACCGCGTTTCTCTCTCTCGCGCGCGCCGCCGCGGCTTTATCTAGCGGGAAAGGCCACATATACCGCTGTATAAATTACGGAACAGCCGCTACTACTGCTATATATACTGTTGTCCACTTAATGAAACGTTTTTAATACGCTGCTGCACCGCTATGTGTATACGCCGTGCATATGAGATTTTCCTATGTACACACACACACACACGCACACACACACACACACACACACTATATACATATAAGCTAGAGAGATAGCCGAAAAAAGGGAGCTACATCAGAGAGCTTTTCGCGCGCGATAAATTTTCCACGGTGTAAATCTTTCGCGCTCCATTCGATCGTTAAGGACGTCGCGCGCGCGTTTGATTTACAACGGCGCGACGGTCAATCCCGTAACGCACGTGAATTGATTTAAAACACACGGACCGCCTGTGTGCGCAGTATAATATATAATATATACTCGAGAGAAAAAAGCAAGCATAAGCGCGCAGGTGGCTAGTTAAGATGCTTTCTCTCGTAGAGAAAAGTTGCGAGTCATCGGCGTTACATCGCGAGTCGGAATTCAAATTTCCCGCCCATTCGACGCCCGCGATATATGCACATGATGCGTCTTTATAGACATAATATTATTATACGCGAGTCTGCATCATGGTGATGCTTTATAGGTCAACGCTAATCAATTCCGCCTTCTTTCCGTTCCTAACTGCTGCTGCACGACTCCTTTTCTTTTTCATCGCCTATAATAGACTCTCGCAGCGACGAACCAAAATGGATTGCCGATGTAATTTCCGACTTAATTACTCGGCTGCTCAACTTTCCTCGCGCGCGCGCGTTGTATTATGGCTATTTGCTTTGGACTTGCTCTATAGCTGTTCGCTTCTCGCGATATTACGCCTTTTCATTCGAGAAATTCCGCTGATGCTGCTGCTGCCACTTCGAAGATGAACCTTTCGTATGGCTTTTAATTTTATTATTCTCGTTTCGCAGCTCAGTGATTCTTTTATTGGACGTTTTTCACGGATATCGAGAGCTGATGATCTACATTTCTCTCTCTGCGTGCATATGTATGCGTATATATAATAATAGACGACTGACCCGCACTAATGCTATCTATCTCGTAAATTAGCCGCGACCGTATCGCGTGTGCAAGGTAGATTAAAAACTTGTTGGTAATTCATAGGAGACATTTATTTGCCGATAGATATACATAACCCATTTTATATTATACGTATTCGACGAAAACGCATTTATTTATCAGGCTTGCGCGTTCACGGGTGCGCGCGTGTAATGCCGCTTCGAAATATGCTTCTTTTAAATGCCGCTATTAAATTAGTTCTGCCGATTTAAAGGCCGAGATAATTATTATAATCCACAAACGTCGCGCGTAAATCTTTGCTCATTAAAAATGCAATTTGTAGCCGGCCATGCGAGCTCGAAGAAAATATTTTTCGAGCACGCGCGTGCTGGGGGGACCAGTGCAGCATTTAATCGATTACTTGCTATTTAAAGTCACGTATGATGTCATGCATTTACTTATTCATGTGCCTCTGATGCAGTAGTCAAGATCGTTTTAATGAAATTATAAGCGCATCTCCATCATCGCTTGTAATTCTTTTTGACCATCAAGTTTAAAATTTGCTTTTCAATCATAATGTTAGATAGAAGTGTGTTATCGTATATAGTAACGCGTTCTATTTATTTACACGTCATGTCGAGTGAAACTGTTAAGTTCAACTAGGAAAACAATGAAGTGATTTACTTTTCACAGATCATATAAACTGTCGTCCAGGTATACAGGTTGGTTCGGGCTTGAATTCATGACTCTAATATTCTTGTTATGATTATGCGGTTTTATTACAATCAACGTTAACGTATATGACATTTATTTTCGAACAAATTCACGTCTAAGAAATAAACTGAAAATCTTACAAATGCTAAAATATAGTTGAGTAAAAGGCGTATTTAAAATTATAAGAAGATATTACGAAAAGCTTCTAATTTCTTCAAGAATCTTCTATCAACAAATCGACACATTTTATATAAATTCTTACATAATATAATTCGCATACATGCATTTGATATCATTTAAGTAAGTGTATTCATTTTCTAAAATAACTAAGAAGTGAATATGGATCTGTATCCGTTTCGCCATCGTCTTCTTCTATGGCTAAAACAATTGAATCCGTGGGCTCCTGGGAGGACTGCACTTTTTTCTGTGGCGGTTCAATATTAAACGTTTGGCATATCTCCTGGCAGGTTTTGCCTTTTATTTTATCCGCCACGTATTTAACGCACGTCGTCAACAGTGGCTCAATTTCTAGGAAGTGGCACGCATTCATTAAATCAAACAGTGTATCTCTGTCCAGCTGAAAGTAAGAAACGACATACATGATTATTGAAATCAGTACAAAATAATATTGAACTAACCAATATGCCGAACGGCATACATATTTTTAAATTCAAATATAAAACTGAAAAATAATACATACCGAATCTAGAAATTCCTGATCCCATATGGTGAAATTAGTGACAGGAACACCCTTATCAGTAACAGGAAGTGGTTCATCGTCCTGGTGGTAAGTTGCCCATTCAACAATTTCTTTAAAAACGGCTGATCTGATATTTGATAGCGGTAGTAGGTCATCTATTCCGTCTGTGCCCAGATTCTCGAGCATAGTTTTTATGGTCTTCGAACACTTTACAATTTCGATGTCAATTAAGAAATACCCACCATCTTTGGTTAGAATCTTCATTTGTGACATCTATACAAAATACACGTGGTTTTAACCATCGCTTCCTTTTATTTCATGGCAAATTTCTGCTGACTTATCATAAATCGGGTATACAATGAAATAATTCACCGAATAAAGGATAATTTTGGAATTTTATAGCATTTCGAATACGTGTGTTACTTTATACAAACAAGTTCGATGAAGATTTTCACTATTCAAAAAATTGATACAAATCTCTAGAAAATCAGCTTAAGCAATAAGAAATCTTGACGAAGCAGCAAAATATGGGTAATGAAAATATAAAAAACATAAAATACCTTTTCGGTTGTTTTGTGAGAGATGCGGCAAAGAAATACAAGGGAGACAATAACTAGCGAGCACTGTTGAACTTGCGAGAGCTGAGAAGCAAGCACTATTGAACTCGAAATTCGTGAGAGAAGCGGCAAAATAAATTCAAATGAGTCAAAGGACTATCAAACGACCACTATTAAACTAATCGCTCTAGTATGAAAGCGGAGACCAAAATGTTATCCATGACTATCAAGGGCCGTATTACATTCGGGGAGAAGAAGGGGAAGTCACAGTAGTGGGGTCTTAACATCAGCTGTTTAGCATCGAATAACTATTGAGCTTTGAAAACGCTGTATTATTTGAGAAATTTATTTGAATGAATATAAATATAATTTAGACATTATATAATTTAATGTATTTTTATTTTTATGATATATTCTTTTAACACGTATATATATAGCAGTGTGTTTTTCGTATCAAGTCAAGATGCTAATAAGCATTTTATTTTACTTATGATAGAAGTAATTCATTTGAATAAATAAGTAAGAATTTAAAATAAAAATATCCATAGAATAAATGCATTTAGTTATTTATACATTTTAGTCGTCTTGTTAATTTTCTCTGGCAAACAATTTCCTTCATCTTGGTAAACTTAAATGTCTGACTGATATCCTTATAATCGCAAGTGAAATTTCGAAACACTCGTATTCTTAAACGCTCGATCCTTCCGATGTCATCGTGCGACCAATAAACGCGTCGTCTCACACTTCGTTCAGAAAAAAAATCCGCAAATCCAGTCCTGTAATTTTATTAGCAACAATAACGATAAAATGCGCGTCTTAAGAGTACGACTTCTCGACATCGCGGCAAAACGACTATTTTCGCTTTAATAACGCTTTCCGGCATAATCCGCCGATTTTCGAGCATTGCAGCAGTATTTACAAACTCGCACGTACTCGGCATCTAGATAAAAGGATGCGTCATTAGTCGCGCGAAGATTGCGCCACTTCGATAAAAGAGACATTTTGCTTTATACGGTGGATTCATTTTTTTTTTTCGAGCCTCTGTGCGATTTCTTCGCGGATAATATGCAGAAGCCATGCGTTCTTATCTCCGACGCTCGATCGAAAAGATTCCATCACTTTTAGACGGCAGCTGAAGCCGCTGCTTTCCCTATAATAAAAAATGAACTCAACAAAATTTTGAGTCCACCAGTGACTGGCAATTTTGTAGACAGCTGCATTGCTGATAAATTTATAGTAATTGTTACTTTGCCTAATGAAATTACGTACCTAAAGATTACTTAAAAAAAGTTAACAAAAATATAGCCACGTTAACTCTTTCGATTTTTTTAGCTAATAACTTCTTCAACTAATTCTTCGGTAATCTTTCCGCTTTGCATTCTCGCCCCGGTAGATACACAATTTGAAATTCGCAATATTCCCAACTGCCTTGAGATAATCATCAAAGCGTCTCGTCAGAGGTTTGAATTCGGACATTTTGGCCGAATTCCCGTAGTATCGATTGCTCAGACAATCGTGAGCATGCGAGAGTGGCAGATCTCAACGTTATTTCTGATGTGTTTATACCTGAATCAACCAGTCCGGTGTGTCGATTCGTAGATTCTGTACCAACAACTCGGTGCGGGTAATATTACCGTTCGGCTCCTTGTGAGAAATTGAGGAAGATCAAGAGACGGACTTTGAATTAGCCAATATTGTGTACCATAGTCTTTGTTATACATCTCTGCTGGAATAGAATGTACAAACCGAACAGTAGAGAACGAAAGCTTCGTGTTTATTGCCTGATTGTAACCATCGGAGAACCACAACAATGCTACTGGCGTGTTTGTTCCAGATATAGTTCTCTGCTATTATTCTTCGATGAGTTTGAATTCCCCAAAATTTAAACCAGCAAACACGAAATAAAATCTCCCGAGCTTGTATATGTACCTCATACAATCTCCGTCGTATTATAATTTAAATAAACACGTAAAGAAGTTGCGCGACAACCGGTATATATAACCATCAGCACAACGACATAGCAGCAGGTTACGCCACAGGTGCAGCGCACGATATCATCCGTCGCCTTGCTCGTTCTCCTGCAGCCAGTATACCGTCGCTTTCCCCGTCCGATGTGTATTGCCCGAGGTATTGCCATTATATTACGTACCTCTCTCTCTCTTCCCCATACATACACACATACCGTCACCACTGCTGCTGCTGCTGCTGCTGCTGTTATTATTATCACGATCATTACGATCCGCGACCTCGCGAAAAAGCGCCGCGAACAAGGCCGTCCACCACGTGCTTTTGCTCCTGACTTTTACTTATATGTACTGCACGATGCGGTCCGATATATATAATCCACAAAGAGAGAGAGAGAGAGAATATAACTAGCTCCTTTAATGTCCTATTTCGTCATTCGTCATTATTATACAGCGCGCGTGCAAACAATGACAGAGCCTGTCTTGATACACTATTATTTTGCCCGCGGATAGCTGAGCGATGACTTTTTTTTCTTCCTCTTCATCGCGCTGCAGATCGAGGATTTATTTATTATCTCCGAGTCCAGAGAGAAAGAGTTAGAATGCATACGT
>UCQR01004364.1:16441-26902 GCA_900474235.1 Cecidostiba semifascia
GCGTGTGTGTGTGTGTGTTCGTGAGTATAAAAAATCGGCTTTTATCTACCTAATTACCGGCCCTGTCGACGACGTTGTCCAGCGCGCTCTGCTGTATAAGTTTCCCTTTCTGCATCAGCGAGGGGATATATTGCTTTATCTTCTCTCTGCTGCTGATGCTGCTGCTGCTGTTGTGTATGTATACTCTCTGCATCAGCTTATCGTCTTGGCATATTCGTGTCGTAGTATATAGCTGCTGCAGTCCTTCCTTTTATTCGTTTTTGGTATGCATATTATATATGCGAACGCGGTTGTTCCGCGTATCGACAGTTGATATAGATAATTGGAGTGACGAGAGAATTCCAAGAATCAAAATGTATAGTGTGTGTGTATGTGTGTGTGATGTTTTTATCGAAAGTTCAGCATGAGAGGGAGACAATGATTTGTGAATGTCTGATGAGAGAGAATCGTTTAATTTTTTGGGTCATCTTCGAGGGACATTTTACGCGTGAAAAGTATTCGAAGTATAGTCTTCAAAATACAGCGACGCACTGATGTATTCGCATGTTGTGTATAACTCATCACTTATGCGGAGCTTATACTTTTGCGAACGATGCGATGACGTCAAGATGACGTATACATTATTATTTATATAGTATATTAAAGAGATTATACGTCTGATGGAGATATTAATAACAATTTAGAGTTATATAAACAAAAGTCAATATGAGCATTAAAACATCAGTGATACAGGAACAAAATTTATAAAAGTACATTTTTTGTGAATATATAATGCAGAATGATATTTATTTCATTAGCACAAATCACATGAAACTGCTGATACAAAGATTATTGATATATTTTTTTTGTAAGATATAAGACATTAAATCGTATATTATTCTTAACTCTTCATATAATGTTATAGTAATTTTCAAAACCCGTCAATATACATGGAGTAAACTAATGGAATCATTCACTTCAGTACACACTACATAATAAAATTTTATCACAATTGAAAAAAAATCATTGATATTACACATTATGTATATAAGTGCACTTGAAAAAAAACGTCGTATCTAGCAAAATGCCGCGCTTATTCTCGAAAGACACCACAATGTCCGTCCTGATAATTCAGCGCAAGTATATTGTAAGGCACAGCGTGACACACACACAGACACGAGGGACATTCGAAATCACTCTCGCGCTTATCTCTGTCTCGTGCGCTTACGGTCTCGTTGCATCACTCCTCATTTCTAGACTTTCTGACACATGCTTTTAAACACGGTGTAGCTTTCTGCATTACGTGCTGTTGCGTTACAATGGATTAATTCAATAGAAGTCAATGACATTCACACTCAATACAGTTATTATAAGTCATAAATCATGTTTCGTATACATATAGTTTTATAAAAAAACATCCTATAGTCGCAAAATTAATTTTTACTAAGCTCCATATTTAAGCCTGAAAATTATAACTTGGTATAATAATAATAATTGTTGTTCACCGTTTAACAACCAAATTGCATTATGATTATTGTTATGCTACTTTGTTCAAAGTATCAACGTCAATCGTCAACGACAAACAAAGGGCCATTTACGAAATCAATTCACACCATTCGATCGATTGATATCCGGAGCTTAACGCGCTCTAAAATTGGATGTGTTCTGAATCGTACGACATAAAAATACCTCGACAAAAAATCGATACCCGCACATAAAGTAGACATCGGCGTGTATATAGAGAATTCGGATCCGCAAAAAAATCGGTGCACTCGCGCAGATAATCGGATAAGCCTTATACATATAAACGTCGAGGCTGCACTCGCGGATAAAGGTCGCATCGAGATAAGGCGAAGGGAACGAGATCCTCGGCATTTCCATCGTCGCGGCCTACTGCTTCGCTATATATACTGCACCTTTAATTAACTCCCCTCGCGCTGCTTCTCTCGGGTGCACTTGATTTTTCTTTTTTTTTTTCAAGAGAGAAAGAGAGTTTGTGTGCGAGTGTCTGGCTCCTTTTGTGTATGTACTTGTACGCGGAGGATTTTACGGGGAAATTTTTAATCGGTTCGCCTTTTTTTTGATGATCTCGTTCTACGAGATGTATTTTGAGTAAGATTGTTATATTGCGTTAGTTTTTAAACTTTTGAATATGTTTGCAGACTTAAATTTCTGAATATTATATAATATAGTTATATGTGTAAATGTGGCTTTTATAGACTGTAGTTTTTCAATATTTAAAAATTATTCTTTGTAAAGATTGGAATGGAAAATGTATTTGTAAACCATATATATATTTTTCATTTACTTTTACAATTAATTCAAATACCCATTCGTAATAATTTTCAATAGATTATTTTATTACTTTATAGATTTATCTAATCAATTATGTTTGTACTTATAGTTTTATCGATGAAATTGTTTTTGAACAGCAACAATTCACATATTAGTTATAGCGCACAAAAATTGGACGTTTTTCATATAATTTTTAGATTACTTTAGCACGAAAATCCAAAACAATATTTTTTTCGTATACATGCTTTTTTCCTTGAAAATAACGTTGATCGCATAAAATGCATCAGGACAACTGAATATATATATTATATAGAATATCAATCATAAATTTTTGAAAATATAACGAGTAAATATCGCGAATACAATCACTAAACGCACATCAGCAGAATATTTCATATTATATAACAACATCGGAATTATAAACCTGCAGAAAAAAGGAACAAAATTGCTTTACCTAATCCAGCACAGCAACAACGCTTTAATAATCCCTTACGTTATTATATTCTTAAATTAAACTCAAAATGTTAATCTCGAAGAAAATTCTTTCAAAATTCAGCTTCTACCTTACAAAAACAAACTACTACTTCAGCCATAACACAACCTCGAGAAAACTTGGCGAAGTTATTCGCCTCCCCTTTCTTCCCAGGTTATATTATGAGCGAAGAGAATAAGCTGCAACGGAGAAGCAGAATCGGCCACAAAGTGAAAGAGGCGCGCGCGTTCGTGATCACAGAGGCCACTCCTGGAGATTTAACGACGAAAGCTAACAGCAGCCGCTGCTTTGTTGTCTTCTTCTTCTCTTGCTCCTCCTCCATTGCGTTGTTTGCACTGCGTATAGCTTTTTCGCAGAGGATCCTCTGGTAATTACGCGGCATCGTTTGTCGGTGTTTACGAGCCGTGGAAGGTCCTCCGTAGATGTATCAGGTTCTTTCGTGATGGGGCTTCGTCTCGGAGACCAATGGCTAGGGGTCATGCGACGATCGGCGCTGAAAATCGCCGAAAATTATAAGTTAGCTATATATAGAATACGGACAGCGCTGTTGTTTGTTGTGCGGTGTAGAAACGCAATACTTTTTTTGGAAGGTAATTGCACTTGGGTTTTTATGATTTAGCTGGTGCAGCTTCGAGTATATACTATATATCGTAAATTTAATAGTGTTGTTTCATGCTATTTTGTACTTTACTGTGAATTTGATATATTGAGTGTACGTTTTTCAATTTTAATTAATTTGTTGTTCAATAATCGATACGGGTTTAACACTAATTTTGAGTATACTTGATCGTCCTATCTTGAAAAAGCAATTGGTTGAAAAGTAAATATTCAGTTTGAATGGCGCCATTATTTAAATAATATTTTGATATTGACTCAATATTTCAATATTAAATTATAAAAAAGTTACTATACTTAAATCCCATTTTTGAATCTTCATCGCTTGGGTCTTTTTGGTTTGTTAATAGCAACTCCACTAGTCGACTCGGATAACCCCCCGTGGAATCTATACAGTGGAAACTACACACCGCTCATCGACAAGTTTCTATAATAGTAGAATTTACATACAAGTATAATCTTTACGATTTTAATAATTTAAAGTCTTTGCAAAAAACCCTTCAAGACACCAAGAAAAGTTCAATTTTCGAATTGATACAAAAGAACGTAACTACATGAAATCAGAATAACCATGTAAATTTTTACTCTACACATACATTCTCAACCCCATCACTAAATTACTTGCGCTCACGAAGTCCAGTCTGCACTTCAGAGAAAATCGTTCACCGCAGAAGCGAACAAAAAGCTCCTTTCAAACGAAATCCTCATTGTACCCGTCACGTATATGTATATAATACCATCATACATACAATACACTATCACTCTCTTGTTAGCAAAAACTTACTCAGATGAGTGAAGCTCGGCTGCGGGGCGATGAGCATAATTTTCCTGTGCGTCGACAGTACCGCCGAGGTCGGTATTATGTTTATGGAAATTTCATTCCTGTTAGGCTGCTGCTCGTTGTCGTTGCCGGTCCTGCCGGACGTCGAGGTTCCATTATTATTATTCTGGCCGTTGTTGTTACCGGTAGCGCCGTTACCTCCGTAGCCTATGGCCTGGAGGTTCTCCTTGCAGTTGGTCACGACGTACGTTCCCACCTTTTGTTAAAGGACAGAGAGACATGAATTTCATGATGGTTTATATTGTTCGGCTTGAGTATAGATTATGGTGCGTGCGCGAATGGGTGAGAATTGAGCTTTCGATGATGATTGCATTTCTTTATTTTTATAAAAGTTATATCGTTGTATAGGTATAGATGCAGTGTGTACTATTAAGTCGAATCGATAATTAATTCAGAATGTTTTTACAGCGTAGATAAAACTTTTTAGCTCAAGGCGGCGAAAAAAGCTTTTCAATATTTATTTTTGTCGCTTAGACACCGCATATCAGTATATATCGGAATATTTCATGAACGCGAAAGCATTTGATGTATTACGGGGCGAGCGCGTGAAATCGATAATCGATTCGCTTTCCTATCTATAATGACAGTTTACGAGAAAAGAGAAAAAAAAACATATTTTCCTTGGCCGATAATCGTATATAAAAAATGTACTAAAGCTTCGCGCAAATGCTCAACATCAGCCACAAGCACGCTTTATTCGTTCAAGATTTGCACTTTTTTGACTAAATTATTCAACAGCCTCATATATCATGCGTTTATATATACACGAATAAAAAGTCGATAGTTTGCACTTCTAGCGCCGCGTTAAAGTCTCCTAATATACGAGAGATTGAGATTCCTATCGCTCAGCAAACGTATAGACGTGGTAACGTACGACAGTTTGCGCGATTAAAAGTGAATTAAGCGCTCCAATGAAAAGCAATGCTTCCAAAGACAAGTCATTACTTTTAGCGCCTCTATATATATACGTTTATAAGTGAAATGTACACATAGAGTAAATAGAGAGCGTTTCTAAAACAATTTCAAACGCTTAAATACTAACAGGCTCCGCTCGTTGCATCGATCATCTCGTATAAACTATTTTTTCAATCGCAATATACCTAAAATGCAGAGAAAAAAAGAGCAACAATTAACGACAAAACCAACCGTAGAGAGGACGATGATGACGAGGAGGGCGATACCGAGCCAAAAGTACCAGGCTTCCCAGAAGTGCTTGAGAGGCCTTCTCTGTATGACGTAGCAGCATTGTGGGTTACAGCAACAGTAGAAGCAGTACTTGTCCGGTGCGCAAGGGAAGGGCTTGGTTCCCGCACCCTCGTCCTCGCTTTTCGTCGAGTTGTCGCACTCGTACGACAGACGCGCCATAATATACTCCCAACACCATACTTTTACTCGGCAGGGTTATTATGGCCTGTCGGCTCGAAGCTAGAATTTTTTTTTATGGTAAATTGGGGTGTATTTTTTTATATACAAGGGTGAAGGTTGAGTCAATGCGCAAGCTTGACCAGTTGGAGTTTAAGTTTGAAATTAATCTGAACTTGAATTGGTGTCTATATAAATGGATTTTGATTGAATACCGATTGAGCAGTCATGTTAACTGTGGCAGCTCACGTATAGGCTCAAGTAGAAATAGCCGTCTATAATCAGACATATTTTCCGAGACATTGTACGCGAACTTGCTCTATGCTGTAATAGTTTTATGGTATAAGTAGGTACTTTTAATATTACATGAGTTAATTCCCTTTTTTTAGAATAACTATTCTACTACAACTACTATACTGATTACCACGATGCGTCCAATTTGCAAGTTTGAGTATATAACAAAGCTTTGAACAATTAATTATCAAAGTAATAAATATCTACTTCTTACTGTTATTACTTCTTACTGAGATTTTACTGTTATGTAAATAATATGTAAATTTATCTGGTTAATAAAATACTTAAAATACTTAAAAATACAACAGTATAAAATCAAATCATTAAAATTCTATACATACGCAACAACTATATTATCCCCATCGACGCAATCCAATTATCCGCAAAACTTCAGTATAAACAACAACATTCTCATCTTATCGAGAACCACTGACGCAAGCACTAGCCGAACAACTAAGCTCGTGTCACAAAGTACAAGTATACCTCTCTGCAATATCTCAACAGCTCCTTATTGAAATTCAAACTTCCAAATCACGACACGTCACCAAAGCACACGAATCTACACTCAAACTGCAATTCCACACCAGATGTACATAGAAAAAGAAAAAAAAAAACACTTTTAAGTCGATCCTCCAGCGAAAGGACTACGCGACGTGGCGTTTCGCGGCTAAAAGGCGAGCTGCCCGGACTTGCGAGCCAGAGCTCCGCGAAATAATCGATATCTATAACCACTATATGTATATATGTACTTATGGCACGGTGACCGGGTAGCTTATACGACGATCGATACACACCTTCCCGGCTGACCGGCTTCTCTACTTCCGATCGCCGCTGTATAGTGTAGTATAATACTGTACAGGCTTGTCATTATGCCACCGTCGAGGCGCGAGAGCCTCGAACTATAATGTCTGTTGTAACGATTCGTGCGGCTGGTATTAGACTCGGCTTATACACACGCGAACGAATTAATTGAGAGTAAGGGTGCGATCGTGAGTGGACTAATTTTTTTTTTTTCTTTTTCGCGGCGAGCTCACCTTCGCGGCTATAGCTGCGCGGTGACGGAATGATTTTCAGCGATGCGACGGTGAATAAGAAATTAGGCTTAGAGTTTGCGTTTTTGATGTTTCGACCTTCTCTGATGGACACTATATTACAAATGTTAATGCATGAAAAATTGGCAGCGATATTTTTGTCTATTTGATCGAGATAGCGATTGGCACTTTAAAGACGTGTAGGTCAAAGTTCAATAACAGGTGTTCAACTTTACAATCTTATCTTTGTGAAATACTGGCCTATATATTATACATGCTATAGTCTAAGCTTAGCCTAGTTTGCTTATAGCCCTGTCGCCTATAGGTCAGGCAGGGCAATAAATTTTTTTTTTTATTGCAAGCGAAGCGCCACCTCGAAGGATGTGATTAACATTACTCATTCAGTACTGTCATTAGATCAGGTTCGGCTATAATTTTTTTTCTTTTTTCGTACCGAGGACGCGTTATCTCGGCGTTAATAGCGTGTTAAGTTTGGAGAAAGTCTTATATGCGGCGTTAACGAGTAGGTCGCGTAATTGATGTTTTGAAAAGTTTTCAAAGACAACTGGTTACGACGCTTTTTGCACTTACGACTCATTCCATATGCAATGGCTGAAAAATTAAATAAAGTTCGATCTGTAGGCAAAAACAAAATATTTCAAATTTACAATGATATAAGAATTAATGAAGTTGACAACTGTTTATTCGTTTCAAGTAGAAAAATATTGAAAAATATTGGATTGACTGTTCATAATAAACAAACAAACTTTAAACTAATAATTGTAGCTGTACATTAAGATCAGAGCGGCTAAAAAAAGTTATAGTCTCGTTGTCAATAGTATACAAATTTATTTCTAAAAATTAATTTATCGTCTTCAGCTTCCACAACTTAAATCTAACGGAACAAAATACAAGTGTCTCTTTAGCATTTCACAAAAATCGATCGCACAATTCTTGCCGAGCTCATTGGAACTGCTGTCCATCTTGAGGCGGCGGTGGTGGTGGTGGTCCTCTGGGCGGGAAGGGCGGCGGTGGATGAGGATGCCTCCAGCCTGGTGGTGCTCTAGGCAGCGGTGGCTGAAATTGTCCGAATTGCGGAGGTGCTCCACCGCCTGGTGGTGGTGGCGGTGGGAACTGACCCTGTTGGGCCCAGTGCGTGGGTGGCATCATCCTCTGTTGTTGACCCTGTTGGTTCGGCATTGGTGGAAGTGGTGGAGGCATACCCGGAGGTAATGGTGGGTGCGATGGCATGTTGGGCATGGGTGGCAACGGTGGTGGCGGGATATTTCCCGGGAAGCCCGTCGGTGGAGGTGGTACCGGTGGTGGTGGCGGATGACCCATAGGTGGTACAGGTGCTGATGGTGGTGGAGGTGGTGGCATAACCATGCCGTGCATCATGTGATGCTGTGGATGCGGCTGAGGCATGCCCATGTTTGGCATTGACGTAGGAATTAAAGGTGGCGCGTCCGCGAACAGCTGGTGAGGCCTGTCCGCCTGGCTGAGCGGGTTCTGCGCGGCGAGAAGACGTTCCGCTGCGCTTCCGTGACGCTCGCCCTTCGCGTCACGTTTGAAGGCGTAGGATACGGAGATCGGTCGATTGCAAAGATATTGGCCGTTCATGGCTTCTATACTTGCGTCACTAGCATCAAAGGACGCAAAATTTATGAAGGCAAAACCCTTTGAGTTGCCTGTTTCTGGATCTCTCATAATCTGAAAATTGTAGGATTATTATAATTTTCGTTTGAAATGATTGTGCAGGTAAATAATTTACGAAATAATCTAAGTAGTTATTGTTTAAGTTATTGCTTTATCATGGATAATACTTTATAATTGGTAATATACTTCAAAGTTTTTTTTAAATATATTTACAAAACAATTCTGATAGTCGATAGTTAATTTTACTACAATAAGCTTTTCACTACTTTATAGCCATTCATTTTTTTCATAGAGTTTATATTCTACTTTTAAAGTCTTTTAACTCATAAATTAATTATATCTGTTGTAAAGCATTGAGCAAGAATACCAAAAATTACCTTTGGTGTTTGAAGAATAACTCCAAATGCGCTGAATGTATCGTAAAGTAACTTCTCATCAACTTCAGGATCAAGATTACCAATGAAAATGTTGGCTCCAACATCAAGATTCTTTTGATGTGCACTAGCTTTATTTACACGTATGGGTTTGCCGTATAACTTGATCATGTTCATTATTTTTATTGCATAATCTGCATCTTCTTCTCCCATAAATTCTACAAATCCATAGCCTTGATGCATTTGTGTTACTCTGTCTTTTGGCATGTGAACGTTGACTATAAAGATAAATGTTTTACTGACAGTTCCTCACTCATTTAAAGATAAATAATTTCCCTACATCTACATTAATACTTACCAACAGGACCAGATTGAACGAATAATTCCCACAAAAGGGATTCAGAGACTTTGTCATCCAAACCTCCAACGTATATCGTCGCATCTAAAAATAATGACGTTTGTTAGTTTATTTAGCATAAATCTAACCTCCACATAAAATACGTACTGTATTACAGTATTTAAGTAAATTAGAACATTACGGTTTACTTGTAAAGGTAAAGATATTATCAAAAAATATCCTACAAATTCTTTATAAATTTTGGTTATTTTGAAAACTTTATAGCAAATTTTTGCTATTATTAAACACGAGATTTATAGGTTATTAAAGTGAATTTAGATTTTTATAAAAGAGGATATTCTCTTGCAGCCATACTATTAATTTTAAATTCATCAAAATAGCGTGGATTTTCATGCATATAAATTTGAATATAAGTATATTTACAATAATAATAAATAATTACCTTGATTGCGTTCGGCTATCGGACCGGCCGCCATTTTCAACGGAATGTGGAACCGCACTGAATTTAGTCACAAAAATGTTCATACGACTTTAGCGTCGCCACGACGCCGACGAAGTCTGCTACGAAGTTCGCTGCTAAACTTATTTCGACGATTTCGAAAAAAATAAACAAATTTTATTTTTAAAATAAAATTTTGAATAATTTTGAATATTAACTGGGAAAATATAGTACAAGATTGTATGATTTATTTCTTATATGTTTATAATAGGAAACTGCGACAATCATACAGAATATTGGCGATTTAGAAATGAATGAATCAAAATTAATTTAATTTACACAGAATTCACGCAATCACTCGTTCATACTATTAACTAGTTTAAAATAGATACAAAATTATTCGTCTGACGCACACAATTGCCAAGATGGAATTGATCTCTAAGCTTTATAAAAAGGACATACTGATTTATAACTAAAGCGAGACATTTTTAAAATTTTTTCTTTTTATAATCTTTAAGAATTTCTTATTCCAAGAGCCTGTTCCAACTCTGCCCGTTTTTGCTGAACTTTCGTGTAGAAATATCGACAGACAGCTTCCTGAGCCCAAGGCTGATAATAAAATTCTGCTCTGCGTTCTTCCTCTGGATTTCCTACAACGTCGGTCATAGTTTTTAGATCTCTCGTTTGCGATATGATCCACTTGTTAATGAATTGTTGTGGATCC
>UCQR01004365.1:7951-19144 GCA_900474235.1 Cecidostiba semifascia
CTCGGAGAGAGAAGCGACGTCGGCTTTTACGTGATGCTTCTTTTTCGCATGCGGCGGCAGGCTCTTTGCAGTCCTTCTTATATATACACATGAAGAGAGTCTCGAGGATCTCCGGCGATTAATTTTGAATTTGGAGAAATGCTTTAATACATCGCACATTTGAATAATTTTCAATTTCACCTCGTCGGTGTATTACAACGTATATAGTATAGTGTCGCGCGCGCGCGTTACAATATAATTATTGCGTAATATTATTTATGGAAAATTTATCGATACAACCGCGCGCGCGCGCGGATCGAATTTAATCGGGAGCTTGGCGCGGTTTGCATATTATAAAATCCGCGGTACTGCACACTGTACGTATAATGATCTCGTTAATCCGGCGCCCTCTCCCGCGTGTGATTAATACTCCCGTCGATTCGATATCTCCATCTACATAATAACAAATCGCTGCGATTGCGCTAACGCGCACTGTTATACATTCGATATGTATACAGCATATACAATATAAATCCAATCAATTATAATATATAATAGCAGCGCGAGAAATTCCGTAAAAGATCATAAGAAAGCCATAAAACACAGCGCGAGAAATGTCTTCCCGTCAGTGCGCGCGAGCTTTCCAATTGCCTTATTACACACGTCCGCCGCGCCGTCGCGAGGAAGGAATTTTTCCCAAGACAGTATATATACTCTCTCTCACTTGGGATAATTGCAGTCGCGCGCGCTTCTTCTATAGGCTGGTAATACGCGGCTCATTGTGTCTTATTAAGTTTTTGAAGCAAGAGCGCGAGTTTTACGGCCGGCGATTATCGAGGCGAGTTTTCTCGGACTTCAGGAGCCTCTCTCTCGTTTAATTGGGAGCGAAGAAAACGCGTAGGTCAGTTTCTCACTCGTTCTTGCGCCTCACTCTCTTTCTCTCTCTCTCTCTCTCTGGCTATAATTTGCGCTGCGCTTGGTATTTCATTAGAGTATATATATATATGTATCTCAAAAAATGATGAGCGACGGTGGTGAACTGCCTCTTTTTCCTGGAATTCCAGTCGCGACGTTAATCTCGACGTGAACATCGCTCGCGTATATAAAGTACAATGAAAAAAAAAAAAACATATAGGGGGATATAGTAGGAAAAACGAAACAATTTACACTTCCGCCAAACAGATGACAATCAGCTCGAAGAGAATAAGAGCGAGAGAGACAAACGGCCGCAGGTGTGCACACATACACACACGAAATCTCAATTTGCAGCCTCGAGAATCTAGCCACATCGATCATCGCTTTCTCAGTGCATGTGTATGTGTATATACACACTTGTATATACACAGCTCTCTTTCTATATACGTATATATATACTCCCGTGGCCAATTAGAAAAAGCAAAACAGCAGAGGTGCACGCACAGGCTCATTACTCATGCTCTCTCTCTCTCTCTCTATACTCGTGCGGCATCGGTCGTTCATTTTTCTCCCTTTTTTTCCGTATAGCGCGATTTGTCGACTATCTCTACGCTGGACATCGTGTCTTCTTTTATATATTCCGCGATCGATCGGGGATCAATTTGCTGCGCCGCACACACGCGACGACGACGATGATTGCCGCGCAGCTCGGAAAACAATCGGAGAATATATGCAGCGCGTGTTCTGTGTGTTTGTTCGCGAGAGAGGTGTACTGTATTTATGGTTGTTTGTACGCGGTTGCGGATAGAGTCAACAATTTCGTTTTGACTTGTTTTTATATACTGAAATATATATGAAGAAAAATCAAAGATCCGTTTCGTCATAATATTTGCACGCATATTATAGAGAGAGATAGATATATCCTATACATATATATATATATACAGCCAAGTTATACGAGAACAGGTGAGCATAAATTCAATATCCTTAATCGGTCGATTTCTCTCTTCTACCTATGTATACCGCACCTATACCTATACTAGAAATCACACACTGGCGTATATCTATGCCTACTTATGCTCTCGCCGCGCGCGCGCGCGCGAAAGGAAAGCGCGATCGCGTTTATATCCTTCTCGCTATATATACACAGTCGTATACGATTACAGAGAGACTCTCTCATGCAGCAAGCTCAAGCCGTGTACAGAGAGAAGAGAGAGAGAGAGAGAGAGAGAGAGAGAGAGAGAGAGAGAGAGAGAGAGAGATGTATACGGTATCGCGTACGGAGATCCGACACCCGATCGGAATGCGCACTTGCAAGGATATATATATAGCGGGGGGGTGTTCAGAGGCCTGATGGCATTTCGAAATTTCGCGGATAGCTGCAGCCTCTGGATCGCCGCTATGCTGCTGCTGCACAGGAGAGATAGTTATGCGTGGGTTCAGTTGGCCAGGAAAAAATATATGTGTATATGGAGATGTAGGCTGCATTGTTCTCTCTTGAAATCGGTGATTCGGAGCTTAGAATTATATTATAAGACGTTTTATTCTTTTGTCTAGCCGAAAATCATAGCGGCTTCCTTATTTACATGCATATACGTATAGGTATAAGGGGTTGGCCTGTCGCGGAGAAAGAAAAGGACTCTCGACGTCGGGGATATTGATACTCAGCACTGCGTCTTATTTGGTATAAACACGTGTCATGCT
Source organism: Cecidostiba semifascia (assembly GCA_900474235.1). Classification (NCBI taxonomy): domain Eukaryota; kingdom Metazoa; phylum Arthropoda; class Insecta; order Hymenoptera; family Pteromalidae; genus Cecidostiba; species Cecidostiba semifascia. The sequence goes on from UCQR01004365.1 coordinate 10,550, forward strand.
CCCATATCACGATATTACGTATCTGATATTTTCTATTTGGAAAAGTTTGAAAAAAAGAAAGAAAAATTCAAAAATACTATACAATATTTTTCGCATCATCATATTTATGACTAATGAAGCTCTCACCCTCCTTATATACATATATAAAGAAAAACGCGAGCCTGAGGCGCCGGCAGTCTTTTCGTGCGCACGACTTTAAAGAGCGACGTCAGAGTTCATGACGCGCGAGCGTCGGCTATTTAAAAAACAAGAAGGGCGAAATTACAGAGGGTGGAAAGCCAGCAGCAGTGGCGTCTGCTCCTTGGAGATAGGTGAAGTGAGAGGGAGCAAAAACGCGTAGGGAAGCAGAAGCTGCACTACTATATACTTCTCTGTGCAGGAAGTAGTCGCTTAAGTGCACGTGTCATCAGAATCCGGAGAGTCGAAATTCGGAGCCAAATCCACGACACTCGAGGGATAACCGTTCGAGGGTGGGACACACGCTTGCTTGGGTTACTTTATTACCTTTTGAATTATATAGAGCTGCGTGTGGAGGAATCGATTTGAGATTATTTTATATTCGATGTGCGCAGTGCGAGGAGTTTAAAGAAAAAAAAAATTCGTATCGAGCTCATGAATATGTAATAATATAGAGCCGATGAGTTTAACACTTCTGAAGAATTTTCAGCGGATTTTAATCATACTTTGATGCTGTAATATATCAGATAACGAAAATTAAGTCAAAAAGAAATCTTTGATATCAACACACACAGCATCGACATCTCAGAGTAGATATCCCTCTTCCATCCTCCTCCCCACAAGTAGAACAACCCTCTCTCGTTCCAGAGATCGATCGTCGATGTATTAACGCTCTCGCCGAGGCCGACGAGAAAATTCCAAAGAGAGCCGGATCAGAAAAAAGTGGCCGCACGAGTTGTCGTCGTCGGCGACGTTTCCAAAGCCTGTGCACCCTCGCCGCACGCGCGACACTCTCCCTCACTCTGTATACTGCTCTCTATATGGCGCTGAAAATCGATTCGTCACTTCCGCTCTTGACACCGCGCGCCGCTTTTTTCCAAGCATGTCTTCGTAGAGCTTTTTTTCTCTTTTTTTTGGGACACGTGGTGGTGGTGGTAAGTAGGATCGGTGTTTGATGTTCAGGTGTCGAGTTTTATATCCATTGAAAATTTCGTCATCGCAAGATTAACACATAAACATTCGTAAAAATTACTCTTCGTTACACACACCCTCGAAAAATCCGTGCAACAAGCCCGCAAGCGCGCATCATCAGCCAAACAAAGCCGGCATTATAGACACGCACTTCCAATAAGCGTATGCAGCATCGAATCCACTTCATAGGCCATCTCATCGGCTGCATAAATAAAGAGCAGCAGCAGCAGCAACTCCTCCCTCCATTGCACACGTTTCCCAGTACAAATTGAGAGCCTCCAGCGGGGGAGTAGTATATATAGTATAGATACGACTCGCGGCCCGCGGCGCTACGTGACCGTAATCTCGTGATTTCGGCATGAATAAAGGCCTGATTAGCGTTACACGCGACTACATGTAGCTGATACACACACACACACTCTCCCGTAGGGTAATTTCGTTATGCGTTACACACATGCGCAATCTCTCTCTCTCTCTAAAGGCGGGCCTAATTGTGCCTATTTTGCGGCTGCACACATCACGCATATGCGTTATATATTGCTATATGCTTTTCAGCGAGCAGCAGCTTAACGCAATCTTTTGTGCACAGAGCCTTTTGATATTGGGTTAGGGAAATATAATGTGCCTTCTATGCGGTATTTGATTGCGGGGGTATTTTTTTTTCACAGTGTAAAAATAATACAAAGTTTGTAAAATTATTCAAAAATACCGCATCATCGCGATGCCACATCCTCGCAGCACACATGCGCACGTTATATATGTATAAACCTATAAATATTTCAGCGACGTGTGCAGTTCCCATATACAGCGGAAACTCGCGCATAAACATTAGCCCAAGCAGCAGCAGCAGCAGCAGCAGCGGTGCGAGTACTTCCCTCGTCCGTAGCCCGCATACAGTGTGTTTGAGTAATTAAAGCTCTCTCGCGAGAGGAGCAGCAGCAGGTAGTCATGTCGTAGCCGATCGCAAATCTCGAAACAACCGGCGCACGCCTCGCCACTGTATAGAGATATATAGAGAGCCTAGACACGAGATATACACACCTACGCAAGAGAGAGAGAGAGAGAGAAAGCCCCTGATCTCTCTCTCAGTCCGCGCGTTTGTGCGTCCGTAAATGCAATTACGCCGAATGTCCGAAGCAGATGCCCACCGGTCAGTTGAGCCGCCGCCGCCGCCCCGACAAAGGCCTGCGGCGAGAGCCAGCCGAGAGCCAATAAATGCTCGCCTTTGTAACCCTCCGCGTTTCGCTCATTTTCGCGAGCCAAGAGATTCTCGGCACAAGAGCCTATATATGTGCGTCTGTTTCTCTCTCTCTCTCTGTGTGTGTGTGTGTGTATCTAGTGCGTATAATAGCGGGGGTGGAACGACACTGTCTGATCATTCGTCGATTAAATCGTTTGTAACGAGGACTACTGAGGACGATCGAGTGTGTGCTGGCTCGTGTGTTGTTGTTGCAGATTTTGCCGAGCTTTCACATCAGTCGAGGGTGTATTCAGTTGCTGTAGATGACGACATTATAGCTTCGAGGGTTGTTGTCGACGTTGTGTCGTTGAGATGAAGAAGTTGCTTGCTATACAAATATCGTTTTTTTTTTGCTTTCGAGAAGAATCAAAAGGTATAGCAGCAGTGACTCGGCAGTATGTCTCCTTGAAATTAAACTTGAATCGATCCGTATAAAATCGCGGGACACCATCAGCCCAATATAACGATCTTTAACGCCGTAACAATACAACGATGACTCGCACACATACGTGTATATGTGTATCCCCAACTTTTATATTATACACTTCGCTCCTCGCGATTTTCCAGCTTCTTCGCCCTCAGCTCTCCGCGTCGTCGTGATTTTTCTTTCTACTCCGCGAGCAAATTTAATTCCGAAACTCTCTCTCTCTCCCCGAGACCTACTACCTACTGCTCTCTCCCTACTGCTTTTTCCTGATTTCATTGGCGCGTAACGTGATTTCCCGTCGTTACCGAGTGTATATAGAAAAGCGCGCGTTTAGGATCGTTCGATGAACGGGAGGAAGATGATACGGCGAAATTGGCCCGTTATGCTGATTGTCGGGGATGTTTGGGGGTTATTCTTGGTACCGGCTGCTCTTGCCGTGTTATTATATTGGATAATTAATGGATGTTTTTTTTTCTCTCGAGAGCACGATGATGATGATGATTTTTATATTATGCGTGTTCTGAAAACGATTACGTGAATATTAAAAAGTAGGTCGTTTTATATACTTACATATAAATCTTAGTCGACGTTGTCTTTGAAGCAGCCACTCCTCCGCATGAAAAGAGAGTTTCCAGCTTTCGTCGAGAGAGTATAGCTAAAAAAAGGCCAGTCGAGCGTATAAAATGATAAAATCTCTTCCTCTCGGATCAACCAATTAGCGCTGCTGCTGCAGCAGCAGCAGCGGCGACCGAGTTATTTATCGCCCGCGTCTCGTCTTTTTACTCGTGTCTATACCAACTCGGCCAATTATTTCTCTCTCTCTCTCAATCTCTATCCTTCGTTTCTCTCAGTAGCCGGGAATATCTGAAAATGGCCCCGGGATTATCGGATTTTCCTACGCCGGTGCACACACAGGCATTCTCAGATTTAATTTCGGTGCCTCGTAAATCGAGGCCAATTCCTCTCGGACTGCACACATCTTGGCTTCTCGTCTATACTTAATTCTTCCCTTTTTTTTGTCCGGCTCTCGACACAGAGTAACGAAAGAAGCTTTGATTCTCTCTATAGTTAATGCAAGCTGCTCTGCCGTCTGTAATTGACATTCTTCGAATTCGTAATGTTATACGAATGCGATTCTGTATAGTAGTGCCCGGTAGCAGCATCGTAATTTGTACTGTCTATAATAAGACGTAATCGATTCTCCCGAACGCACAAAAAGCTTCGTCGTTCTTCCTTCCTCTAATAAATAAAATTTATTAAAGGCACGACGTTTCACGCCTTGGTGAAGCGTGAAAATCGATTTTTATTTTTCATGACAAAAAAAAAAAGAGAACAGAGGGAAGAAGAAAAAAAAACCTCGCCCGCGCGCTTACGTCGAATCAACCTTCAGATATCATTCGACGTCTATATTTAATGCCCCGGGGTATTGGCTGTAGAAGCAGCGCAGTAGAGGAAAAAAAAGTGAGCTACGGCCCCGTGAAACTCGCGCCGAGCCATCAAGTCGAGCATAAAAACGGATAAATTTAAAAAGAATGACTATCTCTATACCCCCCCCCCTCCTTTCTCGATCGTCCCAAGAGAGAGAGAAAGAAAGACTATGGAGCACGAAACTTTCCAGTTATCGCAAGAGATAAATCAATTTATATCAATCATCCTCTATACAATGACAAATCTATCAATTCAATTTCGAGAGAGAGAGAGAGAGATCACAAAACGTCCTCATCATGCTTCTTTGACTGGGTTATATAACCTATACGCTAAAAACGTCGCTGCAACCCCTTTACCTCTAGATAAATATACGTACATGCCTCCCCCGACTTCCTGAACGAGAACCGACGTATAATATATATATATATATAGATACATATACACGCATCATCCCTCTACAATAATAGACGACGTATATAATTACACCGCCGCGGGTCACGCCAAGGTCGTCGCAGTAGCCAGAGATATACGACTACCCTCGGGATGATGACAACGTGTGTATATATATATATATATATATCTATACACAATATATACGTATAAAGGTACACGCACTTTTCCCACGGAATCGCGGCGGTGTCCGCATTGATATTCATGTATGGATTTGTGCGCTCGTCCGTCCACACGTGCGCTCGAGTATAGATTATACACAAAAGGGGTGAGTGAGCGAGAGAGAGAGAAAGAGAGTATATAGTGGACACACGACGCACGGAATCATGCCCCGCGGGATGATGGGATTTGCGGGGCTTTCTCTGTTGTTTTTCGTGTGCAGTGCACGCGCGCACTTGACGTTTTTCCGATTGCTGCGGGACCGCCAGGAGGATTTGTAATGAATCGAGTACTGCTGCTGCTGTCGCGGCGCGCCGCGCATTGTATGTATGAAGCCTTGAGTTTTTCAAAGGATTTTTCTGTCCAGCCAAGTTTTGCCTTTGAATACGGAATTTATATCCGAGGTATATATAATAGAACTCGCGCTTGAATTTTTTCTACATATACATATTATATTTTGATATATTCGTGTCGGCGAGCGTCTATATACAGATTAAAAATAATCCCACCAGTATGACAAATCCTATATGTATCATATATACGCAACCCTTTCCCAAAGCAAATACTCCTCTCTTACAATCACAAACGCGACACAAAACTCCCGTATATACATAATCGTCGCAGCATCGATACTCTCTCCTGCACAGCAGCAGCAGCAGCAAGAGAAACACACAGCATAGTACAGCTTGTATGTATAATACGAGTCGAGGGAAGAACTCAAGCGAGAGAGAGCTTACCCTGCGCGTGTATGTGTACGCACTTGTGGACGAGGGCCATAGGTGGTCGGTATGTGCGGAGGCGGCCTTGTCTTCCAATTAACGCCATTGTCCCGGGGCGAGTGTGTATACACGCGCTCGCGCTGCATCGCACCCCCTCACATGTACATACATACATCAGAGAGGCGCTTGTGTATACTATACTACTGCAGCGAAAACGTTGCTTTGCAACGACGATTCGAAAACTGATGCGAGAGCGAGATCGATTGACGTAATTTTTTTTTTTTTTCGAGATTTTTCGGAAAATTGGATCGACTCTCGAAATAAAATTGTTGAAATTCCTGAAAATTTAATTTCAGCGGTTAATTTAATCTATGTATATATACATGTATAGCGATACTACGAGCGAATTAATCGAGAAACTCGCTCGCAAACTAAAAGAGAAAATTACATCAGGGGCCACTTGATTCGCGGCTAAAAACACGTAGCAGAGAGAGAGAGAGAGAGAGAGAGAGCTAGAGCACATACCTCGAGTTTCTTCTTGTTTCTTTCTCTCTCCCTGTTTGAATTAGAAATTGCAAAAGTGCCTCGGCGAAAAAATATTTGCCTTGCGCCTCTTTTTCGTACGCGCGCTTTAAATCGTCTCTCTCGACTGCTGCAGCTCTCTCGCCAATTTTATTTTCGTTTTATTTCCGCCTCTTCTCTCTCTCTCTCTCCCTTACAGCAACGATGGCTGTTGGTATATGTATAGAGAAAGAGAAAAATGCCGCGCTTTGTCATCGTGCGGCTTCGTGTATATATACACAGACGGACGAGTGTTAAATGTACGACATTTGCGCCGAGCGTTGGACTCGAAAAATCGATGCGCTGCTGGGTGTTGATTTGTGCTTTTTGAATGGAACAAACATTATTGTGGTTATATACTCGTAAGAAATACTTTTATAGTTTAGATGGAATTTAGACTAAAGTGTCTAAAAATAATCGCAAACTTTCCACATAAACCTCATCGCTTCACATATGTGCTTCGCTCTCGTCAGCATCAGCATAGCGGCGTCTCAATTATTGTATACTTTGAGCGGCGCTGAAGCCTTTGAATCTTGACGTCGGGATGGCTAGGCACTTTTGACACTCTCACCCGCGCGACTTTAAAGTCACTTACGCGCGAGTAGCACACGTGTGTATATATAGCCTAGCCGCAAAGTCAAAGGCGCTGCTTCTATATGTGTGCGGAAATTTCGGATTTTACACTCTCATTGGGTTAGATGGTTCAAGGAGAGGAGGGAATGTTTGATGTGGAAACGCGAAGGTGGACGCGTATATTGTGGAGATTTATGAGGATTTTGAGCTTATTTTGGGAGCATTTGATAAATAATAACTATATAATATTGTATAAATAATATATTTTCTAGGTCGTAAAGGGAGTAGAGGTGACTATAGCGATTGAATGTTTTTCTGTTACAGATTGCAAGTTTCCAGAAGAATGGTCCGGAAGGTGGTTTCAGTTGGGCAAAGAGGGACCAGTCATAGTGAACTCGACGCATTTGCTTGACAGAAAATGCGCCGACAAGAAAGAGGACATGTATCTCACCAGCGAATGGAAGTATGTCTTCTTTTTCTTCCCTATTATATAAACACGTTCGATATATTATATCTTTTTTTATTTTCAAAGCAGCATTTTAGACTTTTTTTTATCTGAATAAACTGAATGAAATTCATCGCGATTTAAAATTAATAATAATCATGCAATATACAAATATAAAAAAAATAATTTCATTCATGACGATTTCAGCTCGGAGGGAGCCTGTTACCGCTGCATGATTTTCACCAAAAGGGACGTGAACGTCATCCAATACCGCGAATGTGAGTCAATTACATTTACCTACATGAATCACACCCACGATAAAGGCAATAGTAGATAAAACCGGCAATATAACTCGCGCAACGTTTGTACAGCGTATAAAAAACATAAAATCGTGGCTTTTATCAGATTAATACTCGTTCAAACACACTGCAATTTTACAATAATAAACAACTCTTGTCGAAAGTCGTACAACATAGCGGAGCTATTATTATTCAAAGCTATGAGTATTAAATTTGAAAAATTCTTCACCGCCGATACACATTATTAAAGCGCCGATATTTTTATAAAAGCGATACAAAAAGTCCTCGACTTTTATCGTTTTATTGCGCGTTAATCATATATACCCATTATCAGTGACATTTTTGAGCAAACGCATCATGCGATGATCCAATAACTCAACTTTGACAGACCCAATAAACGTGATCAAACATCGAAAATCCGTGTATAAATTCTTAAAAAAAAATATATCCCAGCACGACGCTCGTAAAACTATACTCTCAATTCTAAAATATTGAAACATTTTATAGCTCTCTCGACCACTATATTAATCTCAACACGCGAGACTGATTTTCAAGACCGCACTACTATCGCCTACATTCCCTAAAAAAAAAACTCGGAATAATGCCTCCTCCAAAAAACGAAAAAAAGAAAAACGTTCAGAAAAATCGATCCTCTCCGTGTGAAGCCCATAAAAATGGCGTTTCAAGTTCAGCCTCGAAGCCCTGAAAAAAAAATGCGAGCGCACGAGAGGGCAACAATAATTCCGCGCGCGCACGGCGCATCTCGTCGTTAAAAACTCGTAAACTCGCGCCGCGCGAGCTTGCGCCGAGCATATGTGTCGTTGTCGCTGTCGGCAGCTGCGCGCAGAGGAATAAAACTTGTCGGCAATATGGAATCGGACGTCCGCTGCTACCGACGTATACCGGCTTTTGATTGCTGACGAGCAGTATGGAAAGCTCGTGACGAATAAGCTTTCGGTATAATAATTTTCAAGACTACTCTCTAATCTTTAATGGTATTATGCGCTGGAATGAAAGATTTGAAAAATATGTCACGTATAGGATACCCTGAATACGGGATGTGTATCTTTACGTGTACCTACGTACTAGCTCGTGTACACAGACGAGATGTATACACATTGTCGTCGTCGTCGTCGTCGTCGGAC
>UCQR01004368.1:0-14623 GCA_900474235.1 Cecidostiba semifascia
CCATAACATACTTATTATTAATATTATAGAGTTCGAGAAAAAGTCTGGTAGTATGCTCGGAATAATGTATTCATGATATTAAAAAAAGACTGTACACACATATTATACAATTTCAAAGTTCCCATATATCGATATAGATGATAATATGAGACCATTTCTCTCTTCGTTCTAAATTTAGCTCTCCGCAAACTTCCTTTCTCGGTGCATTCATACACTCGCGCGCAAAAAGCGCGTCCCTCCGCGCGCGCCAGCCAGCATCAGCATCAGCATCAGCAACAGCGCAAAACGACGAGCGCGAAACAAGACAACGAACGAATGAGAGAGTATAGTATACAGCGCTCTCTCGGGGTTGCGAAAAAGCGCTCGGCGAACAGTAAAACTCCTGTGCCGGCATTTGCAGCCTCTCTCTCTCTTCTCCACTTCGGTGGAGAGAGAGAGAGAGAGAGAGAGAGAGAGAGAGGATGTGCGCAAGAGAGAGAGAGAAAGAAAATGCCAAGAGCTATATACACTGCAGGGAGAAGAGATCTCTCCGGCGAGTTCTGCCAGGTAAAAATCACGGGGCCAACGGCCCCGATGTCGAGAGGAGAGAAGCTGGGATGTGTATAGATATACATATATACAAAGGCGTTCGAAGAGCCCTTCTTGTGTATATGCAGTTCACTTGGTGTACACACACATATATATAACACAATACTTGAATTTTCAATAATTCTCATTCTTTTTTAATTTATACTAGCAGACGATTGATAATTACATCGGTTTATCGCGATTTGTCCGGTAAAAAACACGCGTTATATATACTCGCATCGAGAATTTACACATTTATAAGAGCAAATGCAAAATATACACCCAAGATTACAGCTCGGAATATCATTAGCGGAGTATAATCGTAAGTCGCTGCTGCAGAGACACGAGAGCCCTTCATTATAGATCGTCGTCGTCTTGGTTTTTACTTTTACTTTTCCGCGAGATAAGATCACGCCCGCGGAGAGTATATACAAGTATGCGGACGATCGTTAAATTATCTCACCGACACAGACACACGGCTCTTTCCGAGAATAATCGAGAGGATGACGAGAGAGAGAGAGAGAGAGAGAGAGAGAGAGAGAGAGAGAGAGAGAGAGAGAGATACATGCCGAGAGAAAGAGAGAAGGAAATTACAGTTTTGAAAATATATATTTGTGTGTATGATGAGGAGTTTTCGTGTGAAAGGATATTTATTTGTTGAATTGCTTCGATGGAAAGTGAATACGCGCGGTGTATATAATGGCAGGTTGTTATTTGCGTTAACCGGCTTGTCAACTGTTTTTTTTTTCGCTGTTTCTTTTAAAACTGTTATGGAATTTCAATTTAATCCAATTTTAATATACCCAAACTCGAAATTATTACTGCACGATATAAGTTTCTAATATACGGGCATGCAGAGTAGATCATTATTATACTCACGACATAAAATACCGAAATCACGTCGTAAACGACTGCAGTGATCCCTTCGCGCGCAGTAAATACATACAAAGACACACGCCGCGCGATACGTGTATATGTAGCCTTAATTCTATGAAGAAAACTTTACGAGAGACTGCCTCGAAAATTGTGTGCGCGGCGATAAAAGTTAACGGGAAAACGCCTGGAAAGGCTTTTGGTTCAAAGGTCTTTTCTGATTTAACGAACAATTATTTTTATTTTCCCCCTGAAAGAGGTATATCTTGGAGTATAAAAATATACATATACTACTAATACTATTTTAGAATAACTCACCAATGACATAGGCGACGAGGAAGACGCCGCTCGTAGTCGAGCCAACGATAGCCCTGAAGATGACGTAGGATACAAATTCCGGCGTCAACGCGACGACGATACCACCGACCAGCTGTATGACTAGCGATAGGAAGAATATCGGTCGTCTTCCGTACTTGTCGCTTAAAGCGCCGAAAATCGTCGAACCGAGCATAACACCGACCATGAACACCGAATCGCTCAGGGCTCGAAGCCATTCTCTGTCACAAACGAGGTCCCACTGCAAAAAGGTATATAATTTATAGTATAATTTGTAGTATACGTTATATACATTATATGGTTGTACGAAACATACTTCGGAGGTGGTCGAGCTCTGGTACTTGCTCCTGTCGTAGACGTAGTCGTGGCAGGTGCTGGTGTTTCTACCGGAGTTGAACTTGTCCGTCAGGTAAAAATCGACCCGCGTAGGACCAACGCCGGACACGTCGCTGTAACGCTCGCATTGGGACCAGTTTCGAGCTTTCAAGTCCCAAGGATAACTTGCGTTCAACACGTGCTCGGGCAGGAAGAACGACGAGTTGTCGGTATCGAATGGCAGTGCACATCTGTCGGAAGGTATTTGATTATAGGCATTTTGTTTTATTTTTTTTTTATTTTTTCATAATTTAACAACTCGAATATGTGTTGTTGCTTATGTCAAACTCATTATTACTGGAAATAACCTTCTGTTTTACATAATATCTAATATAAGTTTTTGTTTCCGCGCGTTATCAAATTTAATTAAACTGAACTACACAGCTATCGGCGTCCATTTACCTTGAAGCCATCTTGGCCCCGAGGAAAACACCGGCGAGCTTGTGAAAAGCACACGATATGGCCGGCAGACAGAGCAGCAGGTATATCCTGCGCTGGTACTTGCCGAACTGGCCCATCTGCATTATAACGTCGTCGTACGCCATTTTTCGTCCGTTGCTTCTCTGATTACTGTGTGTATAAATTATGCAATTGATTTATTTATTTATTTATTATAGTTGAATGAAATATCATCGTATTTTAGAAATAATTTACCTGTTGTAGAAAAATAGCAACTACAATTCGAGTTGCGATCTCGACAATGTTTTCACGATAAATTCATTTCGGATATGCTATGTATATCAAAAGGCAGTCTTGGCTTTACAAAAATATAACGGCAATATTATAGATTTGTAGTAGAAAATTTTCCTCGGCAATTAATCCGTATATAAGTTTCTTCAAGAAAATTTTCCTGCAAATAAACATGATATTGGTAAAATGTAAAATCCAGTATCTATATAAAATATCAATAAAATCAAATTCATCCTCCAAAAAGCGATAAAATACCGTCAAACGAGAATAATGAACCCGCGAAACGAAATCCGTCAAATTAATAACGTCACAATATATACAACATACATATACATATAACGCGCGCTTATACTGTTACGAGAGTATTACGTATAATCCGGAAAAATGCGCAACAATTACAAAACATAACGGCGCGGCTCATTCTCTCTCCCATTATTTATCAAAGCTTATTACGCACGAGTACATAGGTGTAATTATACATATAAGCCCGATTCCGTTAGGACGTGCGTTCAAGTGCATTGTCACGCGTATATAGGCACTGCACTCTATTCTGTATTGCGCGGTGTTTTCCCGCGCGCGAAAATAACCGCTTGATGGAAACTGTTTCACGAGGATGTTTACGTATAAGTTGTTGCTTTATTTTTTGCTCTCGAGATCGTTCCTCTTATACTATACATCAGTAGCTGTAATAATATAGGTGCGAAAGAATTTTAGCTTGGTTTATTACGGGGAGGAAGTGAGTATATAAGTGTTTGACCCAATTTTTTTTCGTCAGTAGCCTAACTGAGATGCCAAACTATAATACGCATTGAAATTTTCCGCTAAAGCGTGGGAGTATGCGAAGGAAGCCAGGACGAACTATACAGATAGTTTTTCCTGGAACGAGATCCGTTTCGTAATCTATTTTATCTAAATCGTTTATAGATATATGATACAAAAGTATACAAGCATCGCTGATGTTGTCCCGATGTATTTATTAAAAATACGTTCAATAAATAACTATAAATGATCTACTGAGCACAGATCACTTTGAGCTACGTCAAAAGAACACATACATACATACACACACACACACACACACACAACATTGCATCGTACGATATTACCCGCGCACGCATCGACAGCACGAGGGCCAACTTGACGCAAACACTCGCATCTCTCACACATACGCCTGAAGGTATACATATACATTTACAATACAGACGAAGAGCCGGTCGGAATTATCGAGCGGCGTCGTGCCTCCTTTTCGCGCGCATCAGACACATACACACACACACACACATGACGCTATATATAGCTATATATACTTGTATGTATATTATAATCGAAGCGCCGGTCTACACGTTTTCGCATTTCTTACGATAATAATATACAAGCACTCTTCGCGCCAATCGTACGATGCACTTTTATCAATATACATAATATAAATGTATAACGAGAGCGAGAGCTGGCGACGGGAGTGTTCAATCGAATACGAAGCTGAATTGTGTGTGATGTCGTGAATGAATGTATTTTATATACGTGTGATGCGGTTTTCGAGAGGGGCATCCACGTGTTTATATAGGGTGGATGGATGATGAAATTTTTTTGAGCTGTTTCTATATATATGTGGGACACTGTTGTTTCGGGTACGATGCACAATTCGGTTTTTTCACTGCACATTATTATTCATATATACGAGTAATATAATGGCTTTGGAGTTAATTGAAGAAATAATAAGCGCTTGTTTATAAATAAGTATACCAGCACGTGCGAGTATTCGAAGAAACTTCAAAGTTCAATATCGTCAGAGAGGAGTTATCTGTTTATTATTATCGCTGCTAGTTTTATCTTTTGCCTAATATATGCCGCTCTCGCGCCGGTATATGTATTTAAATTTGTATTATATATATATATATAGCCGCGTGCATTGCAATGCTTATACTGTGTGCGCGATTAGGCACGAAGAATTATTATCAACGCGAAGAGTGTGTAAGTATATCGGCGTGTGTGTAATTAATTTTCACGAGTTTTTCTGAATGAATAAATTCATGATACCTACGTGTTGTTATTTAACATTCGATATGATCCGCGTAGTATTGTGTGATTCATAAAATTTGTCTGGAAATTTCGTTTATTTTTTTGATTTTTCATCGACCACTACCGCTGCCGGTGTATTTTCAAAGTATCGACCGAGCATACATAAATAATAAGCATCAGCGTATATACACCGTATGGGAATATATGTGTGTATATGAAAATCAATAACCCCGTAAAGCACATCGCAACCTCCCATAATACACAAAGCGTTAAAAAAAAAAAAACTATCCACAGCTTTTCTCAGCAAAATATAAAATTCAAGCCACACACAAACACACACACCGCTTCCCCGATAAAACAACACCTACCCATCAACATTTCCATCGCAGCACACTCTTCCTCGAATTCATCGATTCACTTTTGCTACGATTTTTTTATCACATACGAACAATTATTGTTATACTCACACCAGGTGTCGACGACGAAAAAAAAAAAAAAAAATTGCGCGAGCCGAACGTTAGAAGAGAATGACACGAGCTAACGCTCGTGGACACTGGCCGACACTAGTACCGTGTGTGTATATACACTTCTCGGAGCGGCGAGTGCCGAGCATGCGCGAGGGCTATATCTATATATATATACATATAGCTCGAAGTATATATATAATATAGGCAAGTGTATATATTATATATCGGAGCGCGGTTTGGCGGACGCTCGACGATGGCGCGCGAGTCGATTTTTATTCTTTCGTTATATTAGAGGGGTGAGTATGTGTGCGTGTATTATAGGGGAGTTTACGATTGAGCTGTCTGGATTTTTTTTAGGGGGATGTTTGGAAATTTTTCGATTTTCGAGGGTAGACCGTGAATTGGCAGGACTGGTTTTCTCACCCCTTCTTTGAAGATTCTCAACTCACGCACGTGAGCCGTGCCTGAGTATTATATATGAATATACACATATATTTTTCTTTAATTTACGATTGTCGAGCGATAATAATGCTTCGTACGACATATTTCACCTTCGAGCGAATATTATCGAGGCTGTAAATTATTTCGCAAACGATGCGTATACTGAAAAAGGTAAATACGCTCGTGACTATATTTGTCCCTCGAAAAGTGCATACAATGTATGATAAAGATGAAGATAAAAACGAAATAAGTGGATCGATCGGATATTTATCAAGTCGGGTGACGTATAGGTATATACATATATTGCATTTTGTAAATAAACAAAGATCAATTAGTCACTTGACGAACGATGTCAGCGTGTCGTGTGTCGCATCTCTTCGTTTATACAATACATTATTCAATTTGTTATTCTGTTTCCTTCGGAACTGCGGCCTCGCGCTTGCCGTATGTATATTGTTTACCATAAAGAATTAAAATAGCTCCAATTCTACAATAATTCACGTAGTATTTTGCAAACCGAAGCGTATAATAATAATACGCGTGATCCTCGTCAGCGTTAAACTGTACCTGACATGGTTATGTATAATATAGCTACTCGTGAAAATAATGGACATAATGGATGCATGTGTATCTAAAGGTGATCATCGTGAGACAATTCAGTAATATATACATAAGATTAAATTCAATGAATATTATTAGATTCATTGAATACGGTACAATTGCAACTCTGAGAAGGACTTAAAAGCGTAGCATATAATACTTATTCCTTGCAAATTGACTACTTATAAATACTCCGAAAAATATTCATCTGGTATACCAGAGCATAAACAAAAAAACAAAATTTTGTCACGTCTCGATGATGTGACACATGATCTATACTACCCACGCGATTAGTTAACGGAAGTACTGTAATAACGACGAGCATCGCATCATCAGGTAAAAATCGAACAATACACATTGTTACACGATTGGAGAGACGTACCGACCTGTCGCGTGTGTAACATATTACATATATATACAGTATGCACATGTAAATCAGAGTCACACGCAAGCAGGCCTATGAATAGCCGACTGAATAATAAGCGTATTTCATTCACTTATGCATCCGCTCATTAAATCGGCATCTCCGCGCGCGACTATTCACTCTCTATTTCGCCGTCCCTCCTCTCTCTCTCTCTCGCGCACACGCGCTCGCGTAGTTAACTTGCCTCCCCGTCGTTATACACCTATATAGAGCGGTTTGAATAATTTTCTTTTTTAATTTTTCGAGGCTTGCAAGGTCATGGATTAGAAAATTTCAAAGTCTTGCCGATATCGGGTCATTTGCGCTTGATAATTTTGAAAATTATAAATCTTTCCGGTTTCACCTCGTCGTTCAACGGTCTCTATTCCGAGTTAGAACGCGTTCATTCGATAAGCTCGAGATAATAATATCGCGTATATAAAAATTGTCTCGAATCTCGTCTGATGCATTTGTATTATATATCTGTGTGTGTCTCAGGCTCTTTTCGCCGAATCTACATTGCGAAATTGTACGAGAGCGCGATGTCTCAAATAATCAGCTGCGATGTATCCTTATGCAACTGACCAATTGATTATTTCCTCGACGCGCATATATTATACGCGTTGCAATGGAAATCTATACTCGGTGATAATGAGTCAATCTGCGCGTATTGTGGAAATTTACGTTTGATAAACCACTTTTCGCCCTGAATAACGACCGGTTTTTTGGTGAAGCTTATATGTATTCGTTCTAATAATACAATTTTGCTCGAGAGATTAGATATGCATATACATCGAAAAATGATAATATCATCATCATATGCATATTCAGATTATCGTTATTATCATATCCGAAATCTCACATCGCGCACAAGATAATAATTATAATAAACTTGCTATAATAAATCTTTTCATTATAAAGAACTTCTACAAAATAAGTACCATACACATAAAAAAAAGTCCCGCAAGCTCGCATGCGTCAATCAACAGGTGAGTATATATAGTTTACCAAAGCGACCGCACGTGTATATCGTAAAAGCTCCTCTCCCCCGGAAGCAGCACACAGTCCTGCAGCAGCCTTCGCAGCTCGTATAGACTCTTATTATAATTATTATTATATATGTATGATATATAGATATATATACCCTCGTCGATGAATCGAAGCCGCGTCATTCACATTTTCGCGCACACATTGCCGGTGATTAACCGTCCCGTTCACGTATTATATATGTACAGGTATATAACAAAACAGTCCGAGGAAGAAGAAGTAGAAGATAAAAAAGAAACGAAGGAACCAGTATATAAGGAGTCCACGTGGACGTTGGCGCGCGACTGAGGCTGATGCGGCCCTAAAGCGCGCGCGGCCCGATTTTCAGGTCACGCGGTGTGTGTGTGTGTCTCGGTATATATGGATATATACTCGTCTGTGAGTATATATGTATGTTATATAGCAGCGGTGCACGATATTGCTACCAAGGACACGGTCAACGACGCGCGGGATAGGCAATTTCGGCCGCGTGTGAACGAGAAAGAGCTTCTGATTGATCGTGTGCGATATGCGTGTGTGATGTTTTAATGCTGATGCGCGTTGGATTATATGGGATCATTTTTTTTTAAATAGGTTATTTATCTATTGAGGTGATTGTAGGAATCGGAGATTGTTGTGTGAATGCGCGAATTTGAGAATGAAGTAGATAATGGCTGGGTATGGTCGGACGCAGCTGGGAGAGCATCATCTTCTACTGAGGTGTTTCGCTTGTAAGCATTGTTCTGAGATTTAATAAAGAATTTAATAGTTTTTACAGAATATAATTTTTTAATCATCTTTAAGGATCTTGATTTATCACGACGTTCATTACGCGCATATAGTAATATACATACTCGAAAAATCAAATAATTTTAACACACAATCAAAAGCCATTTTTGACATCTTTCCTAATGTCAAACATATGTCTAAAAAGTTGCTCACTAAAGTGTCATCATATTCAATCCACGTGTGTCTCGCAACTTCCTTTCCAAACTTTTCAAATGCTAAAACTCCGAATACACCAATACATCCATGCGCAGTAGTCTCTGCCCCAGTTCCCCCAACACCTATATACACATCCAAAAAACATTCCTCTCCTCCTCGCATTCCTAAACAGCCGATCGACCTCAAGTATACCTCATCCATTCCAATCATCTCTCTCTCTCTCTCTCTCTCTCTCTCTCTCTCTTTCTCCAGAGAATTCCAAGCAACGGCCAACGACGCGAATTTGTGGAACGGCGCGTGCGGCCTGTTGCAGAGACCGCAGCTAGTATATATTGTTCATTAGTGTCCCGCAAGAAAGTGAGCCAAGAGACATGGGTACCGTAATCTGTCGCCTCGCCCGGGTTCACGCACCTGCCTGCCTGTGTGTATATGTGTGTCTGCTTCTTCGCCCGAGGAATCGAATGATGTAACGCCATAAGGATGTTGTTGACCTCTGGCACGAGTATTGAGATTTTTGCGTTATTTTTTTTTTTTTTATATAGGCGGTAAAGATTGTTATTTAATAATCATTTAAAATTGAAGTGTGCGTATATAAAGACTCGTTCTACTTCCAGCCAAGACTCGAACAATGGACAGTTCGCACAGGTGCTGCTGCACTGATGCATCAGGCTGCATCTCATCGGCTTAGATTCTATTCATGAACCGTTTGAACGAGAGCGTGTATATATTATAGTCTAATTCTTCATCTTCATTCGGTGATAAAAGAGCCGGCTATTCGTCGGATGAAGTATAATTTGAAGCTCTACTCCTCAACTGAAAAATTCAATGCAAATATATATATCCAATTATAATATCCTTCGAGAAAAATCATAAAAATTTCCATAGACACACACGTGCACTGCCTAATACGTATATAATAAATACACGCGTCTGATGGCGCAAGTCACAATATCTCACGCCTTGAACTTCACTTTTGTACTTCGAGTCTCGGCTGCACGCGAAGGCACGCGTTCCACAAACTCTATACTTATACACACATCGTGTGTATATGTGTGTATATAACCGGGCAAAAATAAAATCGGCCGCTGCTCCCCCACTATGCAGACCCAGTTTTCGATTTTCGTTGTCCGCGCGCGCCGGCGGTCGTCAAGCGGAAAATGACGCGGTATATATGTATACACACTCTGCTGTTGGTCGCTCGCTCGCGCGTAGAAAGGCATTTTTTCATTTCGGCCTTTCGAGGCTAGTGAACCGTAAGTTTAAATAAGCAAAAGCGAGGAAGGTACCGTAGACACACCGTTAACTTCGATGCGGGGACTTGAATTGATTAAGCTCTCTTCCTTCTCTTTCCTTTCCTCTCTATGCAGTGTGTGTGTGTGTCTGTGTCGTGTTGAACGAGTGTATATAGTAGTAGAATGTATATACTTGACGATTTTTACCGCGACGCGCGCGGCGACGAGGCACAAAAAAAAGTGTGTTACCGGTGTATGTGTGTGCATATGTATATATATGCGTCTCGAGCGCAATGAGTTCAGTTTTCAAATGTAAAACGGGTTAACGCGCGCGTTATACTTCGGCTCTTCTTCTTCTTCTTCTTCTTCTTCGTTCTCCTCTTCTTCTGTGTGTGTGCGCGCGCGTGCTGATGGCTTGTCCTGCTTCTCCTAGACTATACTCGTGCGCGAGAACGCTTAAGAGCTTTTTCCGTTTCCGGTTGGACTGAATTCGAGCTTTTCGCAGCAGGCGATTGAACTCTTGCGTATTGTAGTATTATAATAGTGTCTGTGTGATGCGAGCGTCTAATGTCATCGATCTTGTAATAAGCCGCCGTCGAGTTTTGAATTTATTAGAAGCTGATGATGATTTTTTTAACGGACTGAGTTATTATGTCACAGTATATTTAATTAAGTATATAATACATTGTGTGCATCGAATAACGTTATGCACATAACGTTATACACAGAGTTGAAAAATCGTGTCCCATTTTTTATTTTTCTCCTCTTTAAAACCAGTATATTGTGTAAAACATGCCTTTTGGAAACGAACGCGAGTTACCGGTTTTGCAGTCGCACTTTGAGATAACGTCGAATTTTCGGAAGGCTTTGAAGAGAGAGAGACATTATTCACGATGAATGTAAAATACCGCGTATACGAATCTTGATGTTCTCATTATACACGAAATGACACATTTTTAATATGCTTTACACTAAAAAAAAAATAAATAAAAAAATAAAATAAATTCTTCGGTTTCTCAATATAGGATATGCACCTGTCCATCAGCCAAGCTTTCGTCATATCCAGCTGCACGCACTCGCTCGATTATCCCACACATTCGATATACATATAGTACACCCGAGAACGAGATAATACAGAGAGAAAGTGAGTTATGAAATGATCCGTAACAAAGCCCGCGTCGCCCACTCTCGATCGCGTCATCCGGTCTCCTGCACACATAATCTATCATTACACTCTCAGCTCGATCCAAAAAAAAGAAGCTTCAAAAGACGCAGGATGAAGAACGAGTCCCATCATCATCATCATCATCATCATCATCATCATCATCATCATCTATATTGGTGAATGATGGAAATGGCAGAAGGAGAGCAGAGCAGAGCCGATCGACCGGTTCTCTTCCACGCGAGGCACTATAAAGAAGAAGAAGAAGAAGAAGAAGAAGAAAGAAAGAAAGGATGGATGGATGGATGGATTCGCCGCTACCGCGCCGATGCTCGAGAAAAAGAGAGAGAGAGGGAAGAGAGGACAGTGCGCCGCAGGGAGCCTGGGCAAGGTTAACCCACAAGTCAACGCTCTTTAGGTGCGCAGGGCAAACAGGTGCCCGAGCGAGTATATCGAAGGAGGAGCTGTAGCTTCTTCTTCTTTGCTGCTGCTGCTGCTGCTCCGATGCAGTGCAACGCTCTTCTTGATACTCTTCTTCTTCTTCTTCTTCGGTGTGTAAGAGCGAGGGTGAGGATGAGCATGAGTTGGCGCACTTATGCTCGACGGAGCGGAGTCTTGTGCTACTCTGTTCTGGTACCCGATCTCGTTCTGAAGTATTATACCGCAGTATTGAAAATGTTTTTATTATTACAAAAATGTACCAAAGTTGCCGAGAGTCGAGAAGACGTATTATGGGAAAAATAAATAAATAATATGAATATGTTTCTTTGGGATTTTGTTTAAAATTTATACATAAATCTCATTCGATATATACGAATTTATAGCGAAAAAAGAAACGGAAGTCGATTGGAGCAGAGAGATACGCAATAATGCTTTCTCCGGCGATACAGACAGCGGCGAGTAGTTAATAATTTATTGGCGCGGTAGAGGGCAATGGAAATAACGGTATACACACCGCCGCCCAACCGATAAATCACATTAACGATTACGGCCATTACACTATCTCTTATGCCGATCTGATGTATCAATTATGTACTCCGCAAAGGCGCTGCTTCAAATCGACCGAATGATTCAATGAGAATCGCGATTATCATTTTTTTTTTTACTGAATCGACGAAAGCTTTTAACAGCTTTATCAAATCTATCGACCGTATTTGTTGGCCCAGTTTGTATATACTCATTTCCATTGTAATATTTCTCGAGCTGCTGATGCATATCAGTGCATTAAAATCATCGAAACCCAAAGACTATATACTTTTCTACAGAAACTTACGTAATACAAAAAAAAAAAAGAAGAAGAAATAAATCCTATGCACCAAAGCTCATCTGCATAAGGCTAACGACCCTTAACAATTTTCATTTCTTCGCTCGCGTTTCAATCGACACACGTCACACATATGCACACACGCAATGACGATATAGTAGCTTGCCAGGTCGCATTCCAGCTCTTGCGGCTATATTTGCGCGCGAGTCCTCTGGATTATTTCTGGATATACCACGGTGCAGAAGAGCGCGTTTTCTCCACACACGAGATGCTGGCGTGTCATTGCGCTCTCGGCTGTCTATACAGGACGAGCTCCGGAGCTGCTGCCCCAGCAAGTCGAAGCTTATTCGTTGCTATATGAGATTTCGTTCAGAGGATGAAACTTTGATCGGGTGTGATGGTACCAGCGGAAGACGATTAAAAAATTTTTGTTTTTTTCTTCTTCTTCTGAAATTCGAAACTAATATGGCCTGCTGCTGGTCCCTCGATGTAAAAAGATGATGAGTCTCAAAATCGAAAAATCCAGCACTCGAGTGAGAGAGAGAGAGAGAGAGAGAGAGAGAGCATACTTTACAAAGCATAGCCCATCTCGCACCCCACCATCAGCAGCTTCTTTCGCTTTTTGTACCCGCCGTGTGCCCCCTTCTCCTGTTCTCCAACCTGCCGACGCTGCCAGTGGTCGGCTCCTGTATATACTACACCTCCTTTATCCGCTCCCTCTCTCTCTCTCTCTCTCTCTCTCTTTCTCTCAGTCTTTCTCTCTCTCTCTTTCTGTCTTTCCCTCGAGGAGCAGCAGCAGCAGCTCGACTCGCGCGGTCAGAGCATCATCGTCATCTCTGGCGTGCGGTGCATATTAGGGCCCCTCTGGTGCGGAGAGAGCCGAGTGAGTGCAGTGTGTCCAGTGATATGCTTATTATACGCACTAAATAAATCCTGTGGGACCGTATATTCATACAAGAGAGGAAGGAAAGCACATCACTCTATATCGTTTTATCGTATAAGCAACGAAGAAAATAAGCCATCAGTTGAGATATAGATATATACGCAAGTATATC
This sequence comes from Cecidostiba semifascia, assembly GCA_900474235.1. Taxonomy (NCBI): domain Eukaryota; kingdom Metazoa; phylum Arthropoda; class Insecta; order Hymenoptera; family Pteromalidae; genus Cecidostiba; species Cecidostiba semifascia. The sequence goes on from UCQR01004368.1 coordinate 13,456, forward strand.
CAGGAGAGAGAGAGAGAGAAAGAGAAGAGGTCACTAGCCCCTAGATCCAAGGCAAGGTCAGCGAGGGAAGAAGAAGCTGCTGCTTTTTGTTGTTTCTTCGGGGCCGAGGGAGAGAAACGAGCGAGAGAGAGAGAGAGAGCGCAAGAAAGACTGCAGGATGATTGTGCCGGGCACGAAGGCCACTGCTCTGCTCATCCCGTGATAAATTATATACATTGCTCGCGCGCTCTGCTCACTGACTCTCTTTTTATTTTTTTAATTTTTTTTTTGTTTGATTTTATTATTTCGCGCAATACTCTGTTCTGTTTCTCACGAGCTCAATTCTAGAGATCGTTGAAACCGCAAGCCTGCAGCGAGCCTTGCTTGATGTTGGTGCACTGAGGAGGAGAGAGAGAGAGAGACTAGGAGGAAGATAATTTGGGAGGGCGAGATCGACTTAGCGTGAGTAAATTTATTTCTTTTAAATGATAGTTCTTTATTATCCCTATAAGACACAAAGTGATGATCGAAAAAGGGATACGATCTTTTTTAATCTCAGAACTGCACGGAGTAACGCGCGCGGCGCGCTTTTTGTATTTCGCGCCTCTCGGCGGACTTTTTCTGTGTATATATAGGTATATGCTTGTGCGATTCACTTGATGAGGGAGACGCGTATATAGTATAGATATATACGCTTCGCTACCCTCGACGGATTCGTTCACGGTAGCGGAACGTTTCGTGTTAAAATTACGATGATTATACGCGCGTTTGTTTTTTTATTTTTATTTTTAGGATGAAAAATACGTTTTTAATATTATCGTGTAGACGAACATATTATTTCGTATACGTGTGTAGTAGTTCGAATTTTTCAATTTTTTTTTTTCAATTTTTTCTTCTCAAACGATGAAGTACGATTAAAATCAGAGCTGTATAGGCAGTATATAACGAGATGCTGCTCCGAGTTAATAATTTCACTTACTTCCTTATTGCCATTACGGGGTATATAATCTCACGTCGTTGATCTTATACGCTAATGCATCTCTCCGTATATTATCTCGCGGTATAATTTTTCTTAATTTTCCTTTCCGCGTAATTTTTAAGCACCATAATATCTAGAAAAACTTTTACTGTTATACATCCTCATTATATTATACAGAATAATTCAGTCCACAGTAGAGATATAATGTAC
>UCQR01004369.1:13643-24840 GCA_900474235.1 Cecidostiba semifascia
CAATAGTATTTTTCTTATAAACCAAAAACCGGACTTTCCTCGATAACAATCGATAATGATGTAAAACAACATAGAATCTTCGGTGAAAAAGTAACTATACTTTACAAAAGTACATACGAATCAACGCGAATAATAAATGTCAACGCGGATTCAAAAGTAAATTCGTCGTTGCTTCTCGCACGTAAAATGACTCGGTGAAAAATGTCGCTTTACGCGTATGTACAGTAGCGCTCATAAGTATGTTTTGACCATAACTACTTGAAACCGCGGACTCTGCATTATGAGAGTTTGTTTTGTCTAACATTGTTCGATTCTGACTATTGTTTCAATTACTACACTCCAACAAAGTTAAACAAAGTTTGACCAAATTTTGAATATTTGAGGGCAAAATCGTAAGAACTACAAAAAAATATGTTGCTATAAACCCGATTTTTTAAACTAAAATTTATGACTTCAGCAAACATTTTCTTACTACGCATGATTATATGTTTATCTATTTATTCTATCACTTAAAATCATCTGTCCTAAATTTAAGACAGGAAATGTCAGAAAAAATTGCTTGAACATTTACATTTCAGTTCTTAGGATTTTCCCCCTAACAGAAACGGCAATCTCAAGCAGCCCCTCAGCCAAAACACCTAAACTTCATTCATTCACAAGACCACATTCGCGAGCGCTACCGCACGGTAGCAATTGCCTTCCGCTAGGAGGCTGCAGGCGCTCTCTCATTTCTTTTTCTCCCACACTCGTACTTCTCTTTCTCTCACTCTAAGCATCGTATCCTTTAATATCGTCATAATAATATATGTTACACGTCGTGTCATCGGCATCGTAACGTTAGTAATGCACGTTGAGGGGGAAGAAGATTAGCCAAGCTCGGGCGCATTGGGGCGCTCCATACCATCGCTCACGACAAGCCTTGTGGCGTGAAGCAGATCTTCTCGAGCTCGCCAGTCGATGAGCTCACCGGCGACTCGACGCGCTCCTCCTGCTCACAGGCTAACTGCTCGCTGTAGTAGTGTGGCGCGCTCAGGTAATCGATCAACCGCCGCGGCAGAGGCAGCGTCGGAATCAAGTCTTTGCGTACCATTTTGAGGATGACGAAGCGGCAGGTGTGCTGCAGGCTCTGAACCTGCTTGAAGCGAGAGACCGGGTGCAACAGTTGGACACGCATCGGTCCGAGCACCGGACGTCGATGCAGGAAGAAGAGGTAGCGGCCACTGCGCGAATGCTCCACCGCATTTTCAATGAAGTCCACGATAGTGTGGGATTTGAACTTGGTGCAACTGCCGAAACTAAAGTTACCTGCAACAGACATAAAAGAGGATATTTTTTGCGCGACTTTGAATATAATATTTTAATGGTTCGATTCGTGAATTTATCGTAATTACCCTGATCATGTTCGATCCTAACGTGTCGAACGCAACTGTTAAGTCTAAATGATAACGAGAATATATAATGATCGTCGCTACTATCTCGAACTATGAAAGATCCATCAGGCTCGTTCGACAAAATTTTCTCCGCTGCTTCACCGCTTATAGGGCCCCAATACCATCCATACTAAAAAGTTATCATTAAACATTGTAAATAAAAATATCAATATTGAAAAGTGAAATCGTGTGTAAATATTCATAAACAACTCACGTCTTTGACTTTCTCTATACTAGCGGCAAAGTCCATGCTGGTATCCTCATTCGTAGGTTCATCTCCATTTTCCGCTGCAGCCATTTGTTGACCTCTGGCTTGGGTTCCAGAATTGGCAGGTGACTCGCACATAGGTGCTACACCGTTTACAATTGCACCATCTCCTACTTGCGCATCCAGACCCGACTCCGGGTGTCCATTGTTTACCGCCCTTGGCAGTGGTGGCAAAGCACGTTTGAAGAAAGGCAGCTTCGTTGTGGTGACGGTCGTTGTCGTTGTGGCGGTCGTTGTCGTCGCTGCCTCGGCATCGTCTAACTCTCCGTTCAGTGAGATGCCACCATTGTTGTTAATCACCTGCTGTGATGGATGCTGCTCGTAGTCAGCCACCAAGTCGTCCTCATCCTGAACGATCACGTCCGACACAGGTTGTTGTTGATGCACGACGTTGTTGCGCTTTGTAACTATCTGGTGCTCTGGTGAACCAATCTTCTTAAACCTTAATGAACATTTATAAATTTACGTTGTAATGGAATTGAAAAAATACCATTTTACAAAAAATACAGTATTAGACTTTACGTACCTGAAAATATTACATAGAGTCTGCTTGAGGTTGAGAGAAAAGTTGCGCTGACTCTTCTTGATCTTTTCCCTGTTTCCACCAGTGGTACTATCCGTGCCGTCACTAGTTCTTAGCTCATCGCTACGCTCGTCTTTCGTCTTTTTGTTCTTCAGCGTAGCAAGTGAGTTTTTCTTATGTTTTTTCGCGTTACTACTGCTATTATTATTGTTATTGTTGTTATTGTTAATGTTATTATTATTATGCTGAATGAGGCCGTTGCTGCTCTTGTTCGATATAGGCGTGTTCGTTGTCGACGAGTCTGTGTTGTGGGGATTGCTGTACTTGTTGTTGTTATTCAAGTTGAGGAGCTTGGGCATCGCCGCGAGGTGAATGGACGACTGACCGATGCTTTGGGGCGGCAGCATCTTGGCCATCTTGTCACGTTTCATCTTGGCCTCGCCACAACTCTCGCTCGACCCCGAGGAGTACAGAGTTTGCAGGTATTGGCGCACCTCGTGTAGTGTCATGTGGATCGGCTCACCGATGTTACGCACATGAGTATTGGCAGTCTTGGTAAGCTGTCGATGGTGCTGTTGCTGCTGTGGTTGACGGCCGATTGTCGCGGCAGCTGCCGCTGCTGAGGTCCCTGGAACGCTGTGCCTCTTGCCATTGCCTGAAAATAATTACAATATTTTTGTTGAATACATCGTTAATTTCTTCAAAAGTATTACAACAATTAATCGCATTTATCGTATACAAAGATTTGAGTAAATATTGATGAATCAGTGCACAACTGTCAACTTTCTTATCTTGTATACACAATAAATAATTATCACTTGATTACGCACAGAACAAATAATTACCACAAGCGCCGTTAGCAGTAGCCCCCGTTGAAACTGCTGCAGCCCCGGAATCATTGCAGCACACCTCGGCCAGCATCTTCTGCGACTTGACGACACAATGCCCAATGGATCTTGGCTTTCCCAGCATCCCTCCGCAGTAGTGTCTCGCTGTTTGTTGTTGTATATGAAACTCGAATTCACTCTGCGAGCTTGCCGAGACATTTCTCCTCCGCTTCCGATGATGCTTGTGCCTCTTGGGTCGCTGGGGGGTCCGTAATTCGTGATGCAGCGGTCGGACGACATCGATAGGCACCGTGTAGATGTCCGAGTCGAAGGGTACGTTGTACATGTCGCTGATCTGGCTGGTCGTGAGGATGTCGTGCGACATGGCCGAGGTAATAAAGCTACTGTCGTCTGCCTTGTTGCTCAAGCCCGTAGTGTTGATGGAATTGTGTGAGCTTGAGAGACGCGATGAAGCTAAGGACGAACGGGAGTTCGGTCGGTTCAGAGTGCTAAACGGCGTGATGGTATAGGTGCCTTGATAGCCCGCGGTAGCCAGACCTGGTGAAGAGGACGTCAGATAGTCCGACATCCATATGCGCGTGGAACTGCTGTAGGAGGAAAGTTCATGTTAATATCAAACTCTGATAAAGGTTTTTAAATATTTACAGTTCCCATTGTTCTGATCTTCTGATAAACAAAGTAATTAATTCGTTATCAACTCGCTAACACTTCAAATTCCATATTTAGAACAATTTTCTTTTATCTGAAGTAATGAATTGATAAGCTACCTTATAAATCATGAGATATGAATTTTCAATAAAGAATTTAAAAATTTTGCAATTGCTGCATCTAATCCTGTTGAGCTTGATACATATCTGTCAAAACTTACCTTTTAATTGTTCGATTGCTACAAGTCATATGCATCATTTCCGTGTTGGGCATGTGTCTGGTAGGCTTCAGAATAATCTTTCCTTCTGGCCAAGATATTCTACAAGAAATAGCCAGAGCTTCCTCCACTATTGTTTCCACTAAACTTTCCGCAAACTCTCGAATACATCTATTTGAAGCTCTTCTCCTTGTGTGCAAAATAGTGTGGGTATCGGCAGCAAGGGGTTCCAAGGATGAGGCAGAAGTATCAGGTGGAGATGGACTGTCTTGAAATTCGGGTGGTGGTTTTATAGCGATTTCTTCCAGCTTTCTTTGCTCAGCCACTGTGGCTGCTGCTGCAGACAGGACATCTGTCCAAGTAGGCCCTTTTTTCAAAGTATTGAAGTTTTCACCGTGTATCCCATCCGAATAATCGAATGAGTCCTGGGACAGAGATTTGCTCTCCATGTCGCTTTCCTGTAGCTGCAAGTGTCATGTCATTGAACGTTAGGTCAAATCTATGTTCAGAATGATAGTTATTACAAGAGCAAGTCAATCAAACCTCTGTAGCAGCAAAATGTGCTCGAACAGAGTCACTGGATATGGAACCTCCAATACCGCTGCTGCCAATGTCGCTTAGCGGTCCAGTTACACTCAGTGAGTAGGATGGTGGCGAATCCATATTAACACCTAATGGTATTGACCACAGTTTATGTTGGTACTGCGTCAAACCATGATATTGCAAAGTTTTGGCTGCGAATCAAACAATACATTGTCCTTTAGATAACAGTCCAGCATCAGCATTGTAAAATACAGCCAGCATCAAGACTCACTCATTCAGCGCTGTCGCAGCAGCCAGAACAGACGATGCCCAAGCCTCCAGCTCCAGCATCTTCGCAGTGGCTGGCTGCAAGGGTCTCCAGGAGGTATCTAAAAATAGCAAAGCCCCACTGTATAACACAAAAACAACGAGCCCACTTGTCTAAATTTAGCGCGAAAAGAAATCGCGCACACAGAGCTATGTATTCGCCGCTCTCGCTCTCGCCTATATAATCAGCACTTCAGAGAAAAGTACGATGAATCACTCGCGTATCTCCTCGCGGGGAGAGGAGAGGATAATATCAGCAGCAGTACACGGCGCGCTATGGATGACTCGCGCCTGGAGTATAAGAGTGTGTATGCAGTGCTGCACATCGCCTGTGTATATAATACGTGCGGGCGAAAGCGAGACGCACCGACGCAGCTAGTCTCTCTCTGTCTGATTAACGAAATACCGTACGCACGTTCAGCTTCCCCGTGGCTCCGGGGCTTTGGTGACACGAGACTCCTGGGGTCGACGTCGACAATGCTGAGACTCTCCAGTCTCGGGAACAGATATCGCGATGACAACGTTCAATCGCACCGAGTGTGTAAGTACGGATGATGCACTGTGAGAGAGAGAGAGAGAGAGAGAGGTAGCCACTCCGACGACGGACGGGGAGAGCGTGAGGGACTACGTAAGAATACTACATACAAACAGACGTAGAGAGGGAGGGAGGAGGGAGAGAGATGAGCGATGGTCTGCTTCTTTTTATGACCTGTTCTCATGTGAAAAGGTGCCTAGCTCACGCGATCCTCGTAGAGTCGCTGGATCGAGAGTTTGGGGAATGTCGGCCGGACATTTTTTGGCGACGAGATTCGAATGACGAGTTGAGGTAAGTATTGTTGATGGTTTTTGCTTGATTGTTTATTGGTTTGGCAAGCTGTTATGGATAGACGTTTAATTTAGCAATTACTTCTGAGAATCCGTGGAAGCTAGTATTATATTGCACTAAAGACATACTTCTCTTCGAGTACTTTTTCTAAAGGATAACTAAGAAGCACAAAGTAGGAAAAAAAATGGGAAAAAGTTATTATCTGAGCAAATATTTATAGCTCTTTTGAAACTGCAAGTAAAATATAAACGTCAACAAATGCGAGCTAAAGTCCAATGCCGCGAGAGTTTCCAAAACGATCCGCCATTTTATTGACGTCACGCGACTAAATCCATATCCTCGCGGCTGTGTGTACGATTTCGTCGTCGACGTGCAGTGCAGCCGTTCATTTTCGCAGTTTCTCACTTGTCGAAGACGCTATTGTTGCCGGCAACCACCGAGTTCCGCGGATTATCGAACTGTTCGTACGGACTTGCATTATTTATTCATGCGCCGTGCAAATTACTTCGTTCAAGCGCTAATGTATATTTTCTCTCGTGTGTTTTTTACAGAAAGAAGAAAATACCGCAGCAGTTGACAAGGCGGTTGAGGTTACTTTTTGAGCCACGTCGACATAGATAAACGAATAAAAATGATGGTAAGAATCTGTTTTCGATGGATTTTTCGTTAAAAGCTTGCTTGTTCGATTATGATTTGTTAATTTCTACTTGCCCGGATTTTGTATGTCGTGCTAAGTCGACGAGATCGTTGCAACTGCTGGGTGTATTATTGATCAGTCTGCTAATGAATTCTGCCTGCAATTATTCATTATCTTTTGTACTTTTATAGCTGGAGATCGAATCTATGGCCAGATATGTCTCGCCCATCAACCCCACAGTGTTTCCTCTTCTGGCACTTGTATTGCTAGGTATTGGAATTTTCTTCACTGCTTGGTTTTTCGTTTATGAAGTCACCAGCACAAAGTTCACGAGGGACATATTCAAGGAATTGGTGATCTCCTTGGTGGCAGCGATATTCTCTGGCTTTGGTGTTCTGTTCCTCTTGTTATGGGTTGGCATTTATGTTTAGGTAATATTTTGTGAATAATTTATCGATCTATGAATAATCGCATTGTTGGTACTAATCACTGAAAATTTGTATTTTTAGTTGAGAGCTGAGTCTGTTTTATACCGATAAAAAGTTATGCTGTGGATATTGATATATCTCAGAATTGATAACAACAGTTTGTTCTGAAGGTATGTGTGTGTGCAATGTATGATATTGATATTTTGTAAAGAATAAATCATGTTTGATACTCTACGAACTTGCATTATTATTAAATAAATGCATCTTAAGTTTATTTAATAAGTGGAAAACTCAAGTTGTTGGATCTGTAAACCTTTATTTAGCATTAAAATTTAACTTACAGCTCCTTCTCTATTGTAAATAACAGAGCATAACGCTAATGCTTTTACGGTAAAAGCAATTAGTTCTTGCAGGCCCATACAATTATTTTATTTAAATACCATCGTAATACGCTTTTATTTTCGTTTATTTTATACAACGGTGATATAGTTAATCATGTGAGCTATGAATTATATTTACAATCAGTGTGAATGTGAACAAGATTCATCACGATTCCTCCTCAAATTACTTATCATTTAACTTAGATACTGAAAACTTCTTACATGTTTTCATCGTGAGTTTGTAGTGAAAAGTAACAAAAATGATTTCATTATAATGCTGCATGTGTAATATATCTACATGTGCATAACTTTTTCTCGCTGAACACTTATATTATCTTTGTGATTCGAAATATTACATACAAGTATAACAATCAGATTATCTATTATCAATCCAATGTAAATTACATTTTTATGAAATTGATATATATGAATAATGATGTTTTCATAAAATATTATTACTCCGATTATAAATTACTTGAGCAACAACTCGATTTGTCCCTTACAGGATCAAAATCATCAAAACCTTTGTATTCGTTACTAAACGCAATTTATCTACATGCTTTCGTTAAACTTTTCATATATCGTTAAAAACGCATTGTATTTCTAAATCCTCGTTAAACAATAAAAGAAATGATACAAGTGAGTATGGCGAGTATGGCCTCGTAGAGTAATTGCACATATCCGTCGTATATATATATATTTGCTCCTCGTCGCCGGACTTTCGCGGAGACGAGTAAAAAACAAAATCATAATCTCGGTTTTAATCATCGTACACAGAGTATAAAAAAAATCTGTACAACGACACGTGCGGTTCGAACGAAACGAATCTTGGTTATATACGATTATGGCAATAACGTTTTTTCGCTCGCTAATCCGACAATAAACAGTATTACACACACCAAACTTATTTACACAAAGGCACGTCGGCTTCTCTTTTCGTTTATAACTTAGAGGCTCGAAGAAACAATACATGCTCGCCGAACTTGAAAATCGGCGCGCACGAAATCGTCGTAAAAACAGTCTCGGCTTATCAAAGCGCGCGCGCTGATCCGATTTTTTTTCCTACACGCTTCGTACCCTCCTGTACATTTATAAAAGTTTCTATTATTGAATAATACATATAATCGTAACGTATAATTATTACACTGTCGTTATTTATTTTATTTATATACTTTATTATGAAACTATAAAAATAGTAATAATAAACATCACAAGTATAATAGGACGGTGTATTGTCGCTTGAAAATAGGATATGCATATAGATATTAGATTTCTTTTTTTTAGTTTCCAACAGCTTTTTGTTCTGTATATATAGTTCATTTTTCCATCCGAAAGAACACTGTACAATACACATCGCGCGCTGTGGCGTCACTCGTTCGTAAAAAAAAAAAATTTAACGTTCTCTCGCGAGAATGTTGGAGAGACGTATCAGTACTGGGTCAGTACTGGAATATCGCTACTGGCATATCGCGTCGGCCAGTCAGTATAGTATCAAACCAGTAACACAGATACAAACTTCCAGGCCGATTATCTATAGTATTATAGTAAGTTGACGGTCGCGCTTTATATATGTATACGGAACGTCTGATGATTCCTTAATTCGGTTGCGATCGTTTTATATCATTTTCGGTCGATCGAGTTCATCCCATTATTTATATATTCATTAATCTAGCTACATCAGCAACAACCTATCGAAATTCATTCGGCTAGTGTTCGTGGGCAAATTTATTTACATCGAGAGACTTTCCTATAAGACTTTTTTCGGGACCGAGTTTAACCTGAAGCAGAGCAAACTTTTAATTTAAAAATAAATTCTTCGATTATACATATAACACGGCAAGAATGTTACATTAATTTATTTTACAGAAAAATCAAATCTCGCTCCAGCTCACGTCAAACTCTGCTCCAATGTCTCAATCCAGCTTCACACGTAGACCTCTCCTCTTTTGCTACCAGCGACCTGCGCCGGCGCAGCGATTCCTGCGGTCCCGATGAGGATCGCCGCCGCGGGTTGCACCAGCGAATTGCCTCCGTTGGGATTCCCGTTGAAACTAATTTTCCTGAGGACCTGCTCGTGCGCGGCGCTGAGCTTCGTCTGATCGAAGCTTCCACTTCTGGGCCTCGTCTGAGTCGCTTGATTCTGGTTCACCTGCAATTGTTGCAGTGGCTGGAGGAAACTGTCCGGTCGCGTCGTCACCGAAATCGCCCTCGTCGGCGTCGTAGTTGTCGACTGTAGACCCAGGGAGTGCGGCAGAGACATACTTCGGTCCTCGCGACTTTGTTGTGGGATCACCTGTACCGGTGGTCCTGGCAGGGATGTGGAACGTCGACCTTTCGATTCGGCTCGAGCGGCTCGGTGCTCGCTCGCCTGGATCACGTAGTTCTGGAGACTCTGTGAGAGGCAGTTACATATTATTTCTTAATTGCGATCGAGAGCACGTGTATAATACTCAGAGTTATTTAATATCGTATTGGAATGAGATCACGTCTTTGTTAACGAGCCGTGACGAATTATGCAATGGTACACAGTGTGTACAAAGGGGCATTTTTTGCGTCTTTTTTTTTGTTTCAAGTATTTCTGTGTGTACGGATCGAATGGAAATTCTTTCGAGATCATGCAAAACCGCAATGGAGTTTGGATTGCGAGTATATAGGCACACGCTGAATTCACGAGCGTCATCCCTTTACGTAAGTTTCGAGCGCTTGGTGTTATTAAAGCATCATTTCATTGATAGGACATTATTGTAATTAAGAGCCCGACATAAAAACGGAAACGATATCGCGAAATCTCGATGGACAACTTTGTTTTTTGTATCCCTCGAGCGAATCAATTGCGCGTGAAATCGGTGCGTCACCTAACGCGCGCGCGTCATTTTCTCAAAAGCATAATCCGAAGCTATCTATTACAGTGTATATACTCACCCAGTCTCTGTGATTAGCCGACAAATTAGCTAACGCGTCGAGTTTCTCCGGATTGACGACGATCGGCGACCTGGAGGTAAAACCTTCTCCCCCGCTGTCATCTTGCTTCCCACCGCTGTCGAGTTTGACCGTAGCAGTACTGCTGGATCCCTCGTCCTCGGCACCGCTGCCTCCACTGCTACTGCTCACTTCGGTCAATGTAGCCGGTATCGTCGGCTCGATCGGACTCGACGGACTCGTGCTAGTCGTGGGAGCAGCTACCGCGGCTATGGGCATTCCCGAGGATGAGGTCGTCGTTATACCCGAGACCAGACGAGTCAGTTGACTCATGGTCACCGGCAGGGCTACCGGAGTGACGAAACTCGCAGCTTTCAGACTCTGAGGAAGAACTGCCTGGGCTAGGTGCGCCGCTGCTGGACTGGCGACTGGTGTGCCTTCGGTTTTTTCTGTGGACAAAATTGAAAGAAATTATTTGTAGCGCATATCGAATACAAGTCAAAAGGCGCATGTCAAGAATCGAAATTCAAAACACGCGAGTATAGAGAAAGCGACGAGGCGGGCGCATACCTTGAATGGGCGAGAGAACGAGTCCAGTAGCACCGCCGGCTCCGCTGCCGACGACGACCTGGAGCACCGGCATTTCAGCGACGCCGGTCGCGCTGTGATGATACGACGGTGGCGGTATCATACCGATGACACCGGCCCCGATGTTGGCCGCATTACTGGCTGACAAAGCGAGTCGCTGCTCGCGATCCACAACCTCTTTCGTCACATCTGGTGTCGGGATTCGCGGTCGGTTCTTCAGGGATATCGGGATCGAGTTTAACTTTGGCAGTGTACCTGTGTAGAAACGATTGTTTCTTGCTTAAAACTGTGATCCACATAATTGAACGCATACGTAAATCTAAAAAAAAACATAATATCATACCCTGTCTGCCCATACGCTGGCTCTGAATGCTCTTCCTCCTGAGCCTGTCGTACAGTGAGATCTTGAAACCGGGATTGTTCTGAGTCTGGGTCATACCGTTTCCCGGTTGTCCAGCTGCCTGCTCAGGACTGCTGTAGACGCTGTTGTGTCGGTTGCGCGAGAAGAAACCGCTGCTGCTGTAGGTAGTCGAGCTACTGCGCACGGAGCCCATCCGCGTTATCTGACGCTGCAGCCAGTTCTTCCTACGCTCCACTAGTGGTGTGTCGACGCTTTCCTGTTTTTTTTTTTTTTTT
>UCQR01004369.1:24860-34895 GCA_900474235.1 Cecidostiba semifascia
TTTTTTTTTCGGAAAAAAATGTATTGAGTAGTCTGACGAGACTCGTCTGTTTCTACTTGCGAGATGGATCGTACTTGTTTTTAGCAATTTCAATTATTTTTTTTCAAACACTTCCAAGGCGTCGGAAACGACAGCTAATCGAGTCTACATCTATACTATAAAGAAATCTCATCGGCGTATATACATAAACCTCTTACACCACAGAGCAACAAGTGCGTCTTTAGCCATCTCACGTACACATCGCATCTTGTATCATATACTCACGTAATCGGCGTAGACGTCGTCCTGCATGTGAGCGGCTTTACCGCCTCGGTGTCCGGCGGCGTGTCCGCCGTGTACGTGTGGTCCGAGAAAAACGTTCGCGTATAACGCGTCGCTCTCCTTCACTTTGTACAGCTCTGCCGAGCCTTTTGGTTCTTCGCGGCGATACTGTTCGCTCGCCACCGTGTAGGGCAGGTCCTTTGGCACGACCTCGTCCCAGTACTGGTCTTTCAGTAGCTCCGGATGCTCCTCGTGCATCTCGTCGACAATCATGTAACCCGCCTGAGAGACGATGAATTTTTAACAACTGCTTTTTTTTGAAGGAAGTATAGTACGCAGCTCGGTCACGTACCTTGATGTGGCGATCGATCAGCCAGTTGAGCTCGATGTCGTCGTCGTCTTCGCCGAAAGGATTGATCAAGACTTCTGCTACCTTCAGCCAGCCGACGTAAAAGCAAAACTGAAATCGTTCAACGACGAATCATATTTTTACGTTATTCATCTTTTTCCTCTCTCTCTCTCTACTATAGAGTGTCACTATATTATTACAAGGAATTAAGATAGTTCATCGAATACGTCAGACATACCTGGAGCACAGTGAAGAACGGAAAATACATGTCCGGTATCTCGTATTTCCCGCTGGTGGGATTTTCGGTCTGAGATATAAACTGACGTCCTAAAAGAGCCGAGAAAAAATATGCGTAGAGAGATAGTGTAACCACCTGAAATCATATGCACACACCCACCACGGCCATCAATGCGCGGCTCACACCATCGCCATTGTTTCAGACGCTATATATGTATATTTATTATAATAATATTTCACGAGACGAAAAAATAGAAATAAGGGTATAGGATGTTATGGAAATGTCACACGTGTGATGCATTCTTCAATCTTGTCTCTCGGTATATGAATGTACCGCATTTTGAGGAATGCATCGCGCATTATGCAATAATATTACGTAAAAGTAATTCGCCTCGCGAGTATTAGGTATATACTATATACTATATGTATATGTATATACACGTGAGACTGTATCTTTAAATCCGATCTGGCTTGTTATTGCATACGCGCGCGCGTATATGTAAGAATTGTCAAGGCTTTTCCGAAAAACAATAGTATAAAAAAATCGATACACACGCTTGCAGGTATCACACGCCGCTGCTCTATTATCGAGTCTGCTCTGACGATGTGTATATATGTGTCTAGTCTCGCGTTACATCTTTCCAAACAGTGTCTCGAATTTTTTACTCGTAAGTCATTGTGCTTCTACTTGGAAAACATTTTTATACATTTAATACTCAAATGTACGTGTGTACGATTGTTAAAAACATTTTTTTCTTTTTATTAGAATTCGTTATCTCTGTGAGTCATTATCCATACACAGCGACGCGTATATAAACTCGAGGTGTCGCATCGATAAAAATGAAAATTCAGAAGGAGAATTCGTTGTCGGAATTTATGTAATTTATACCGTATACACAGTAATAACCGAATGTTTTTGGCAAGCCAAAAGATATCGCGTAATGATTGCTGCGCGTATTACAAATTATGTATATCGAGTTTCGCAAAAGTCGCGAGACGACCTTGACCCGTCGACTCTGACACACCTATAGAACTTTGGGACTGGTACCGAGGTGTCGACGAATATTTATTTGAGCTTTATTTATTGACTGCGTGGTCAAACGGGTTTCTTCAATTGCGAGACTATATGTGGTAAAACCCTGTTGTTCATAAGTGTTTTTCTTTTCAAGTATAATTTTCAAAGTCAAAAGCTGATGCAACGCCGTCATCACACACATAGCCTCGCAACGTCCAAAACGGATGATAAGAACAAAAAGAAAAGAGAGCATCAAATAGTCGACCTGCGTATAGACGAGTGGCACACAGACGGTGTCGTATCCGATCAGTCCTCCCAGTTTCTTCCTAATATCGCTGAGCTCGACCAGTAGAGTCTGTACCACGTGATCACTGGTTATGAGTCCTTCTTTTCTCGCCCTGTTGATGATGTTGGTAGCCCAGACCAGTGGCATCCAGTACTTGGACATGGCTGCCTTCTTGTTCATCATCTCGAAGATCTTCCTCTCCGACTCCATCATCAGACCTGTGACGCGATTATTGCCAACGAAAACAGAAAGAAGAGAATGCGGAGATAAAATTTTGATACCGTTTTGGAATAATCGATAAAGTGTGCTACTGTAGTGGCAGTAATGATATTGGCGCATGCAAAATAATGAAAAAGGGGAACGCAATAAAAGCCAATCCATCATGTGAGCTATAACATTAAAACTCCAGTGAGCTAAACTCGAGGATCATAAACAAAAGCAAAGCAGTTCTCGAAATTAATAATACCTGGCGGCGGCGTGGACTTATCGCGCACGCTTTATTCGCCTTGTTTTCGTTGGTATATACCCACACATA
Organism: Cecidostiba semifascia; assembly: GCA_900474235.1. Lineage (NCBI taxonomy): Eukaryota > Metazoa > Arthropoda > Insecta > Hymenoptera > Pteromalidae > Cecidostiba > Cecidostiba semifascia. The sequence continues at coordinate 27,544 of UCQR01004369.1, forward strand.
CGTCACTCGCTCTCACGAGTCTGTCATCTGTTTTATATATATATATATATAACACACCAGGAAACAGAGTTTGCTTTTAATCAATCATGCGCCATACCTGAAAGGTCGATCATAAAAAAGAGGCATTGGATCTTTTCCGCATGTATGTGTGTGCGTATATGTATATACGTATACGAGTGAAAGCCTCTATATAGAGTGTCGGTCTTTGTCCAACGTGATTCGTTATTCTTAAAATTGCCAATAGAAATACGATATATTCTTTATAAATACACTTGCGATAGAGCGAGAGATACAGGATTCCCCTATACTATATAGGATATATCGCTGATGAAAGTGTACATAACGATTTCATTCGAAGCATTTCGTCGTGTACAACTTTAAAAAATCGCAATAACGCGACCTCGTGCTGCTGGTATACAAAAGCGCGAGAAATCTTGGGAAATCCTGCATCGATAATTGCGGCATGTATATCGGCTCTCGCTATATTGCTTATCGCTATCGCGCGCCTTATATATATATAAGAATGCTTCGCCAATAACGGAAACTTGGATTTCACTTGAAGAAGAAGAAAAAAAATCGAAAACGACTCTATAATGATCCAGGTCCTCGTTGTAATATACAAGCAAAAAAACTCTCGCTCGAAATAGTCGAAGAGCAAATGTATATAATAGAGAGACGAGGAAAGAATTATAAGAGTTTAAAAAGTATATTGAGCGCGTTGGGAAAGCCCGCTTATACACATACACTCGCATCAACTCGTATACATACACCTATATCGATAACACACGTCGACCTTAATACGCAAATCGCGAGCATAGCTGATGACGTCATTAGAGAAGAGGAAAAAAAAAATTTTTTTCTTTATTCACGCTCATACGTCCCCGAAAGCGGGTGAGTACCCGCTGCTGCTGTAAAACTTCTCCATCATAGAAGATATGCTATACACAGTAGTGCGTATAGTATACCAAAGAAAGAGGGAAGGTCAACAAACGCTGGGATCCTTGCACCGGCAAGGTCGCTCGGCAATAAAGCGAACAAAAAAAAATGAGTCATTCCCTCCCTTTTGCTCTCGCGCGGTGAGAAAGAGAGAGAAAGAACACGAGAGCAGCGAATGCTGCGCTTTTATGCGCTCGAGGGGGGAAACGAGTTTTTCAGACTGCTGCTACTGATGCTGGCGAACATCAGACACCCGAGAGAGAGAGAGCGTCTCTTTTTCTTCGTGATGCTTACGGATGCGCGCTTTCTTTGCCCATCAGGTCGTGGAAATTGGCTGGGAGATGGTGAGGTTGTTTTTTTTTTTTTTTGATCGAATTATGGGATGAAAAAAAGAGGTTGATTGAAATGAGCTTCTATTGTTGAGTGCTGAATGATGCAACAGACATGTTGATTTAATGTTTGCTTTGAGTTTCCAGTTGGGAATACAAATAAATTAGTCTTAGGTTTTTTTATGCTAATTTTACAATACGCCCATTAAGCTTCTCTTCATCTTTTGTCATACCAGATCCAATCTCGATCGAATGAGCAAATTAAAAAGCCACGTGAACTTGAAATTTCGTTCGACGCATGCGTAATTGACCAACAACGACAACAGCATGCGTACAGAGAAGGTCTGAAAAAAACTTGTGCTTTTACGAAAGAATTTGACTCGTGATCGTGAATGAACAGAAAGAAAAAAATACACTATGTATATACTGGCGCATCGCGAGAAGGCGCTGGTCCCCGCGCGCATGTCGATGAATCCCAAGCTCACGCCTTCGACGCGTCGCACGTACGGCCGAGGAGAAACCGCCCTGATTAGGAAATATTCGCGCGTAATTAGAAAGGGAAGGGCGACGACAGACAGACTGACAGACATCAGACACACACACACATGCGCAATTGACTTGTAATCCGCGCGATTCGATTTCACATTATTCGCTATGAGATGCATCGAGAAAATTCGCGCTCTTGGGAAATTTTTCTTGGCTGCGCACTTTTATTGGATTTTAATTGCTCTATCTCTCTCTTTCTCGACATGCAGTGTAGACTTTAAGTTGGTTAGTCATCGTGCGCAACGCGGTTACGAAGGAGGTGGATTTTTTAAGTGCCTGATGCAGCTCGTTGCGGAAAACAAAGAACTTATTTGCGCGAGGCGCTTCAATGAAGATGCGCCTTCGTATATGGTTGCGTAAGCTCATGTGCAGGATGCTTTATTCAAATTCGATTTACTCGCGTCTTGTATAGAGGAGAGAGAGAGAGGATCGTAATTAAATATCAGAGCGAAATTGTTATATCTCTATCCGGATATCGTTTATTCTCCTTTTGTCTAATAAAAGAAAGAAAAAGAAATTATTCCCGATGCTTAAAACCGTTATACTTTATATACGGCTTTGTATATACAAGACTGCATTTTTAAGTCGCGAAAAAACGCCCGAAAGAAGAGGCGCGGATTATAAGAAGCTTGAAGGTACATATAATATACAGCTGTACGGTGAACGAGTGTAAAAAGTCGAATCTTCGGTCGTTCACCGGTGGTATATATAATATACTGTTATATTCTCTTTGTCTCCTCGGGCTCTCCATTCAGATGTTGCATTCCGCTTATGGAGAAAAATCGATTAAAATGAAAGAGAAGAGAAAAAATTACGAACCGAGTGTGTATATATAGCTCTCGTTGCACGTGTAATGTATATACGTATATACACTCGGCTTATAACTCTTTGGACTTTCGAAAACCTCACAAAACTTTCGAAAACTCCATTACGAAATCCGAGTATATAGCTCGCTCGCTCGTACTCAAAATCAAATTCAGCTTGAAAGCTCGAAGACAGTATATAATACCTATATATACAGAATATAATATCCCACGCTATATACTCACATGGCTATAATATAACGGTCTATATATTTTTCTCGCTCGATGTTTACCCCGGGCGAGTTTCACTCGCGAGTTTTCCTCCATTATCAGAAAGATTATACCGAGAGCAGCAGCAGCAGCAACGATACATATAATCATCAGTTTCAGCGAGATCCGAGCGCGCAATTATACTTTGGCGCCGAAGATGAATGTCCGCTTGCGCCCGCGGATGTATACCGATAATGGGATTATACACATATATATACACACGTGCAACGCGAGTGCCAGGAAGAAGTGGAAAGTATATACCGTCCGCGGCGCGCCTCACATATGCAGTGTTATAGTTCTCTGATGTGGAATTATATAGAGAGGTGGCACACACATACACACACACTGAGCAGTAATGGCGAAGCGCGAGTCGAGACTTTTTTTGCAAGAAAGAGAGGGGAGGTATGCACACCGCGGAGCCAGAGAGTTCGATCGCTTTCGAGCTATATGCTTTTCTTTTCGCCAGCCGCGGCTTTGTGTGCTAATGCGGCAGGTGACTGCGTGCGCGAGCATCAGGGACTAATAAGGACTTGCTCAAATAAGCTATGTTGTACATTTTTTTTTTTTTTTTTCTTTTCGGTGAGGATCATCGATGTGGTGTGTATAACGTTATTGTATACAGGTATATATGAAAATAGAAGTTTTATCGTAGTTTCAGCAGCTTTTTTCAAGAATGGTATACAATATGCGGTGTGAAAAAAGTGGAGAGCACATAATAATTACGTCAGACAGAGATATCGAATAATAACTCACTGACCAACGTCGACGATGTGCTGTAGCGTCGGGAAACGTCTCTTGACCCTCAGCGAGATCCTCTGCAACGTTATGACGTAGGCGAGCACAGCATACCGGACGATGTTCCGACGCATCAGACGTCCTCGCTCGTCCTGCGATGAAGAAAAAAACAAATTGTTCTCTCGCTTTATTTTTAGATCATCTCCCATCTATAAGTACTCGATTAAAATACTTTTCTCTATACTTTTACATAACTCTCGTCCTACTCGATGCATCGTCGTATGTATTATTTATTTCTCGATTGACATGCATATATTTCCGTTTACATAGACAGACACACACACACACACACACAACTCGCATATTTATTACCTCACAATTCTCGAGCGCTTGTATTACTATCAACAATGTGTGTCGAGGTTTTTGAAAATTCACGATAATTACTGCACTGCACATAGTATATACACTGAAAGAAGAAGCCGTATATGCATAAACTCGTGCGCTTCGTGTGAATTATACCGAAAAGTAGATCGACGAAAAAACGAGAGACGAGGGACGACACACACCGAGCGTCTGCACACTCAAAACGTGTCATGGGCGATTAATTAGCACGGTAATGACTTCGTACAGAGAGAAATATATAAACTGCAGCACAGAGAGACAGCAAAATGTGTAATTGACGCGATCGTACGAGGCCACGTTAATTATCCCCCGGCGCGTAAACAAACGCTGCAAAATTGGATATAAGAGCGAGAAGAAGGAACTTGATGGAGAGAAAAAAAAATGTGCTGCGGTCGGAAGTCGGAAGCGCGTTAACTATTTTTAAGTTTACGATCTTGCGCGCGGCGTAATTGATTGCTCGATCGATATGATTTCCCGCGAAGAAAATGTGTCACCGTGTGATGGTAGAGGTCGTATATAGATTATATGTGTATACGTATATACTCACGTTTCCGGGAATGGCGGCGCTGATGAAAAGGGCAAGATTGTCAGGCCAAGGAAGAAGCTTGTACTGTTCCCACCACCTCTTGACGACGAGGCTCACGTAGAAGCCGAGGACGAAGGACATCGGTATCGACTCGCTCGAATTGCCGAAGTAGTAGCGGATCTTCTCGAATACCCTGTGATTTAGGAAAATTGTTTATTTCTTTTTTTATAAAGATCTTTTTATTATTGGCTTTTATTAGAGTGATTAAGCTACTGCTCGCTTTAACGATACAATCGCGCGCGCTTTGTGTATTATACCGGCGTGTAAGTATATCTGGCAAGGAAATCTATGCGTATATATTAAGCTACCGTTCTGAATATTTTTGAATTTTACACGCTCTCTCATTATAGGCGTATAATGTATCCACCGGCTGATAACTAGATCAATAAAGCCAATCTTCCGTCAAATCGAATTAGTCGTTCTCTGCTCGTGCAGCTGTATATATAATATGTATGAAAGCCATATTAACGAGCGATAAACACCGATCGTAACGAGCTATACAATCGATTTTTCGATCTAAACAAGGCATGTATAATCAAATCATACCCGCTAATTCTACTCTTTCTCTGATCTCTCTATACTTTTTCCCCATAATATAATGAGGCTGATATCTATAATTTAGTGTTGTTGAATGGATCTGCGAACGCGCACACGTATATAGGCTACTTATAATGCCATAGTATATTGACTTACCTCTGCTGCTCCTCGCTGAGCGCGTATCGGTAGATAAAGTTAATGACGTAGTAGGCCAGCAGGTAGACCAGAAGTTCTCGCCAGATCAGCTTGTACACGGATCCCTTCCATCTGCAAAACGAGCGGGTGAAAACAGGTGATTAGCATATAGAAATATTTTAGTTTGCTATGAACGCGTCGATGAAGCAACACGATTATATTATACGATCGAGGTGTATATACGCGCGCGCGTGAATCAGTTCGTTAATTCGATTTTCGAGTGTATATATAGAGACAGCAGAGAAGGGAATTCCCGTGTATGTATAGGTATATATGACCTGGTTCGCGCCGCGCCGAATTACGCAAATGTCCGTGTAGTGTCTATATACTATAGCTCGAATTACAATAATCGCGTGGGGCAACAATAGGCCGTGCGTGTGTAAAGAATATAGGTTTGCAGTAGTCCATTATAACACCAGTGGATATCTGCATCTGTGAAAGCAGTTGCATCATCGCGTAGTCGCAAGCAGGCGCGCGACCCGATTATCACAAATCCGCGATTGAGCATAAATTAATCGAGCGCTGCCTTTTGTACGCGCGAGAGATGTGTGTGTGTGTGTATGTACTCTTTTTTTGTAGTCGTTGGACGCCAGACTGGTGTGAAATAGACAAATAGAGACTTAGTTATAGGAAGATTGCACTTCAATTACAGCAGAATTTTATTAATTTCCATTTGCATTATCTTAGCGATTTCAAATACACTGTACGAAAAAAAGTCTCGGCTCTTTGAATAACAAAATGACTATGACAATATTCGATTCATCGCATACAAAAAAATCACTTTCACTCTTTCATCAGAGCGTTATATCCTCGACGATTATTAACAAAAGAAAAAAGACCCAAAACACACTTCATCAATTTTTCGCGAATTTTTTTAACCGAAAAATGCGAAAGTCAATTCGTGTATACACTCGTAAAACGACCTATACCGAGAGTAACCAAACACCGAAGCACTGCATAAAACACGACACTTCGGCGATCGTGTGTGCATTCGGGAATTCCTCACGAACGCTTATCTCGCCTGTTCGTTGTTTTATACGTGAGCGTTTGCAGCCGCCGAGTAAAATGCCTTATTCGAAAAAGAAAGTTATCGAAAACAAGAGCCGACGGGTGCGAAATATGACAGAGCTGTATATATATGTATATTACACGATGTGTATTCGGGAAAATGTCAAAGAGGAAGGACTTCCGGTTTGAATGAATGAATGGGTGATAGGTGTATAGGAGAGGGGAGGAGTGTATTATGTTTTGGGCAAAGGTGAGCGGGAGAGCGTGACGCTTTCGAGACGATTGTCAAAAAATTCGTTTACTTATACTCTGAAATTTTATCGTGTGTTGAAAATTTTTGAATGATTAAGCTTTAAACAAATTATTCAAGCGTATCGTGAAATATGATAATACACGCAGTAGAGGATATTTTTCAAATCGCCTAACTGCATCGCGGCATCAAACTTATGCTTTCATTACCATCGAGACGTTATATGTCGGATTTCGCGAGAATGATTGAGCGATGGCGCCGCGTATAGCGAACTAATTAGTATAAAGAAGATTTCCACGGAAAAAGGAATAATAGTTATTTAGCCTCATAATTGCGTGACGCAATATATGCGCAGCCATCAATTAGATTGAAAATTATTATCCTGGACACAATTGTGACTACATCGCTATCACGTACGTTGATCAAATATCGTATTATATGCTCGGAGATCGATCGGAAGTGCAGTCTCGATTTATCGAAAAACTTGAAATTCTAGTATATTATCAGGATAATCTCGTATGGTGACACGCCATGAAGAATAACCGAGTCGATTATAGCGCATCATCATCAGAGAGGAAAAAAAAGTCCGCGTTGCATAATTTGAAGATTTTTATTGTCCCCGCGCGGGAATCTTCTTTAAATTATTGAGAATCCTCGCGTCGTCGTTAAGACAATTTCACGTTCATTATGGAGCGATTTCGCTTCCTCGAAGCGCCAACTATATAATTCCTTATATTCTTTTTTTTTTTTTTTTA